>JAWNNM010001911.1:0-45819 GCA_035044965.1 Lordiphosa andalusiaca | reverse complement strand
GAACTACCTACCTACAGAGTATGTTATAGTCGGGCTTGACCGACTTTCTTTCTTGTTATTTGAAATATAAAAAACAAAAGTAACTATGGGCTTGGCCGACTTTCTTTCTTGTTTATAAACAATTTGACATTCAGATTTTGTTGGATTCAGAGACCATTGTTTTTTGCCCAGCTTGAGATCTTTATTAGCTTGCATATATCGACACACTGATATATTTGACTCAATCGACGGCTTACATACCATTGGACGACATCCGCGTACATTTGACAATCACTATTACACAAAATATTGGGCAAATCCATTGCATAGATGGAAAACCTTTTTCTGGATAAGGTCAAGCTAGGTAAAGGTTAAAGTAGTATAAGAAGCCACGAAGGCAAAACATCTAAGTTCCCTACATTAGTTTTAAGTTCCCGTTGAGTTCCTTCCTTTTCTGGATAACTGAGTTTTAGTTCTAAGTTCCATTTATTAATATTAAGTTTTCACTAGTTGGCGAATATTAGCCTTTTATTTAGTTAATTTAGATAGCCGTAACCAGCAACATAAGCATAAGCAATAAGAACTGCGTAGTTACAGCCGATGGACAAGGAGGGTAGGCGAGGGAGTCAGCGCTGCAAGGATAGAGAGAGAGACAACCACCGGCCATACTGCAGATCTCGCGCAACGCATCGCCAGCTTAAGCGAGAGAAGAGGACGGAGAGAGAGGCAATAGTGCTACCACGCAACTGCACCCGCAGCAATCGACAGCGGGATGTCAAGCGTCTTAATAGGCCGTCGCGCCCTTAAGCGACCAATGGCGGGCGATCAACGGTAATTACAGCCGAGGCGCCGACGCCGGCCAGCGACAGCGAGCCACTGAACACAGGAGCAGGCCGTCAGAAGCAAGAGAAACGGTGGCAGAGGATCGAAAAGTCTGGGTCGTGGCAGACAAAATTGCGAAGCGGCAATTAATCAAGTATTGCGACTGGAAGCAGACTGACGTCCGCGGAAACCAACAGTAAAGACACCGAAGTACAAAGATTTGTGAGAGGAGTCAAAGGACCTAACGTCGGACCGAACGGCAGCCGCCGGGGACTACGAAGGAAAATTCGGAGTACTGGTGGGCTGGCTGGGTCTTTGTCAAACGAAAGGGTAGGCGATCTGACCAAAGTGCGTTTAGGGAAAGCGTAGGAAAACTGAAATAAATTGTGCAACTTTTCATACGTCTAAAACCAAAACGTGTACATTTTTGGGAGGAAACACTATCCGACTGCAAGTTCCCAGGACCAGTGACCCCAACTTCCCCAAGTGGCCAACGGTCATTCCTTACACGTTTTCTGAGTGTGCGGTGTGATTGTTGGAGCACTTTGTCATTTTTCCAGTGTGTCACTCTTGGGTTTTCCGTGGTGACACCCTGGCGAAATGCTGGGTGGGGTCGGGTGATTGGTGGCTGGGAGAAGGTCTGGTCGGCGGGGTGGCGAGGTAAAGGAGCGCCGTTGTGGCCGTGCCCGACGAGAGAGGAGGGGGTAAAACCTGTCTTCTCTTTCCCCGAGTCCCAGCATCTAAATAAATGTTGCTGTAGGAGACCTTGGCGGGACTGAGACTCTTACCTTGGCCTAGAAACATCCTTACAATTTCTTATAGTCTCTGAGATCGACGCGTTCATGCAGACAGACGGATGGACATGGCTATATCGACTCGGCTCGTCATGCTGATCAAGAATATATTTCCTTTATGGGGTCGGAAATGTTTCCTTCTCCCTGTTACATACATTCGCACAACTTCTGATCCCCCTCTTCCCATTTTCAATGGGAACAGGGTATAAAAAAGAATTGAAAATCGGTCAAAAGTTACTCTTCAAATCGTGTGAAGCGTTTTCGAAAAAATGGTTTTGAGATAATCGCGCTTAAATATAAATTAATAAAAAATATGGTCAAAGCCGGTTAAGCAGTTCCCGAAAACTTGGGTTAAAGTGCGCCAAGACGTGATTAAAAAAAAAATCGCACAACAACAAAAATTATTTGATGTTTCAAAATTTTCATATTATGAAAAAATTGCTGTTTTGGATTTTGCGATGTTGGAAAACTTAAAATTTGACAACATGCTGAAAATATAAGAAACTAAAATGCACATGATGTGATTTTATGCCCGACATACTAGCACAAAAACAGGTAAAAAAACATATATTTGTTTCACTTGAAATTTTCAGAGGATGTTCTTAACACCATAACACATAATTTAAGCAAAAAAAAATCGAAAAAAATTGTTTCTTACTTTATACATTACCCCTAAAATTAACAAATTTATTGATGAGTTGGTTATCATCAGTGTCCTAAATAGTTAATAGTACGACTCTGTCTTACATTATTTCCATTTATTATATGTTTTGTCACGTTCAGATAAAGCGGTTTTAATTTCATGACCAAGGCTTTTGAGAAGTCTTGATGATTTTTCGTCTTACCGGTATAACTTTATTTAACAATTGGCAGATATTTTCGTGCAGCAGGCTTAATTTGGTTTCAACTGTCGGTAGATAATATATAGTATCCCATTTATAGTTATGAAAATCATTGGTTAATAAAAAATAATCAATTTTCCAAGTCTCTATATTCTATGAATGAGTCATTTTCCTTACATCAATAGCCTATGTCAAGAATATCAAGTCATGTTTTGAGAACACTGGTACCGATAACAGAGATTTATTTTTATTACTAACAAAAAAAGGTCAAGAAGAGTATTATTAGTGTGAGCAAAATGAGTAGCTTGTGTATCATTAACCAGTACCATACCTAGGGATTCCAAGTTTTCCATTAAGGGTTTTTCGATAAGCACATTAGGTTGAAGTCTCCAGTCAAGATAATATTACTATACTCTAAGGAAATGTTAGAAATAAAAGATTGTCAGATCACTATAGTCAGTATCACGGTGTGGTCGATAAATGCAACCAACAAGTAATTTTAAATCGTCCAGATGGATATTGATTATGGATATTAATAAATATTCAATCGGACTTCATATTGATCGTTTACACATAATTTTAGTAGTAGTAGTAGTAGTAGTATTTTATTAATAAGAATAATAAATAGCTTGGCCTAAGCCGTTAGCTGTTTTCTTTTAAAGACTTGAATTTACAATTGGTTTTTTTCTGTTTGGAAAATTTTTACATTTATATATTTCTATTTCATAATGACGACTAGCAATCTTACGTATCACAATACAATACAATACAATGATAGTTGCTTTGATTCATAGCAATGCACCCTAGCAGATACTACCCGCAGCTGCCCCGCTCGTCACGAGATACCACGCCGTTCTCCCCTAGGATGCAGTTGTTATGTCTCAAGACACTATTTAAAAATCTCTTATGAACTCCTGTCTATATTTGTACGCCTCCCTTAGATAAGAGATTAGAGCGGGCCAGTTGGATCCGTTCAGTAGGTCAAGCATTTCCGTTGTTTCTAAGGCCCATTTTCCGAGGTGCAGTGCACGGTGCTCACCTAATATCGGACATCGCGCAATGAAATGGGCTATGTCTTCTCTTTCATCCAGGTTGCATAGAGTGCATCGGCTTTCAGTCGTTCCATGTGGCATATAGTTGAGTCTGAGGACTTCAGTTCTTGCTCGAAAAATAAGCGATATTGCATATGTGTCCAAATCGTCTCTAAAGTAGTTTCTTTCATATAGGCTGAAACTGAGGCGCTTGTATGTTGACCGGGTGCCACTCTGTCTTGCGTGCCGTTCAAAATCATTTTTTTCTCCTTCGTCAATCCTCTGTAACAGTTGTATTTGCCATGTTTCCCAGGTTCTGCTGTCGTTTTCATATGTTCTTATGTTGTTGTCTCTTGCCATAATATCCCATTCAAGGAAGAACTGTGATCTCTCAATCAGAAGTTGTTCGACTATATAATTCTTGGGAGCCGTGAAGAGTCCATCAGCATAGCTTTCCTAATATAGTTGAAGTGCAGCTGCAGGGTGTATTGGTACATTGTAGGTAGTCCTGTTTCCATGTATATGGAGTAATTTGGAGTATTTAGGGGCAGGTAAAAGATCTTTTTAATGTAGAAGCGAAGCAATCGCTCTACATCTTCGAATCTGCTAAATCCCCAGACTGGGGCAGCATAACACAGAATTGTCCTGGATGTGGCTAAAAACAGCTTATATTTGGTGCTATTGTTAACTTTCTTTTTCCCAAGAAGATGCTTCCAAGTGCTATTAATAGCGACTTTAGCGTCTGTTAATTTCTGTGCCAAATGTTTCTTAAAAGACATATTGGAAGTCAGTAACACGCCTAGGTATTTATACTCTTTTACTGTTTCTAGCAAAACTCCATTTAGTGTCCATTCGTCAGCTCTGGCTCTACGTCCTCTACCATCCTTCACTACCATCATTTTAGATTTCTCGATGTTTATCCTGTAGACTCCACGTCTGACAGTAACTACTTAGAGCATCAATCATTTGTTGCATATGCTGAGGAGTTTCCGCCAATAGCACCATGTCGTCGGCATACATCAAAACCTTGATCCGCTCAGATCCAAAATCTACACCTCCGGGAAGATTTGCAGCAATATCATCCACATACAGCGCAAATAGTAGTGGACTCAACAAGCACCCCTGCTTTACACCTGCGTTCGTTTCGAACCATTCTGAAAGTTGACTTCCATCCCATACAGTCGTCTTGTTCAAGCTATAAAGGCTTTCTATTATGGCAAGAAACTTGGTCGATACTCCAACATTACTTAGCTTTAGATAAAGACTACGCCTATCAATCGTATCGAAAGCAGCTTTAAAGTCTACAAAAAAAGTAAACATTTTTCTCTTTTGTCCCAGGAACTGTTTGGCAATCGACGTCAATGTAAAAATACTGTCTACTGTAGAGTAGCCCTCTCTGAATCCAGCTTGGTATTCCCCTAAGATATTCGTGCATTTTAATCCAGTTGGTTAGTCGAGATAGCAGAACTGATGTAAACACCTTCATCATCGCATTGAGAAAAGATATACCTCTATAATTCGCTGGGTCCATTTCGTTCCCTTTTTTGAAAATCGGGAAGATTACATTTCTTTTAAAGCTGTCAGGGGCAACTCCAGTTTCGAAAATATGATTAAATGTGGCTGAGAGCTGGGTAATAAACAGTGGTGTTGCATTTTTTAAAAATTCAGCCGGAACTCTATCTACTCCAGGAGCTTTTTTGGGCTTGCAACGTGCGAGGGCTTCTGATACTTCAGCATCCTGAATCGGTCGATCTAATACTGTCGTAGTCACAAAAGGGAATGCAAAAAGGTGTTGAGAGATGGGCATTTCTTCATAGAGTAGGCTTTGAAAATGCGATGCCAGGCTGTGTGCGCTCACCTTTATAGCTTTGCTTATGCCAGATCCGTTTACCTCCCTTATAAGAGCCCAGAGAGCCTTGCTATCTCGCACGTTGTTCAAAGCAGCCTCCAGCTGCCGGTAATATTCCGTCTGCGTGCGCTTGCAAATTGATTTGTATTGGGCATTTGCTTCTTGGTACTGCATTTTCGCTTCATAAGTTGCATTTTTGTTGACCGCGCGAAGCAAACTCATCGATTTCGTCCTGGCTTCCCCACATTCTTTGTTGTACCATGGCTGTAGCTTTGTGATATTTGGCCTGGTCGGCTTCTGCATAAACTTGGCTGCCTTGACAATGGACTCTGTAAGGATTTCAGTTGAGAGTATTGTGCCGGGCTCTGCAGCTTGGCTTATAATACGGTCCAAATTTGCCGCGTATCTACGGGCACCGTTATCTGACCATCTTAACTTTGGCAGAAGCTCGTTTTTCTCATCCTGCATTTGCCTGGGGTTCCAAATCTCAACATCTACGCTTATTGGCATGTGATCTGAGTAAATCTCGCTTTCTACTTTCAAATCAGTAACATATTGATGCCATGCGCCTGTGATCAGACAGTAGTCAATTGTTGAGGTAGCTTGGGATCTGATGAATGTGAAATTTCCTTCACGGTCGCTGCTTGTTCTACCATTTAAGACTGTCATGTTAAAAGTCTCGCTCAGCTCTATTAATTTCTTGCCTTTCCAGTCAATGATCATATCCTTAGCCTCTCTAACGACGTTGGCATATCTATTACATGAAACCTCATTTATCACTTGCTCTTTTGCAATGCGCGCATTAAAGTCGCCAATCATCATGATATCTGGCAGATCCGATTCTTGTATGCTATCAAACAATTTTTCATAGTCCGACTGCCAGTGATTGCAATTGAGGTAGGTGGGAATTATGCACAGTAGCTTCCCGTTACAGGTAACTTCAACTGTTGCTAAACTTGCTGCTTGGGTGAATCTGCATTTTGAATCTGCGTTAAGATCCTTGCGAATTCCGTACAACGCTCCACCGCTGGCCCTTCCTCTACTTGATGTTCTGGTCGCTGGTTCGTAGTGCAGTAAGTGCGTCTCAAAATATGGGCTCATATGTCTCAAGTGAATGTTCAGTAAAAGTTTCAAACAAGAAAAATAAATCATGGGATTTTATGTAGGAGAGAAAGTGGGATTGTATCAGCTTATTACCTAGACCTGCTATATTATACGATAAGATTTTAATGCTAGACTTAATACCAGTTTGAGTTTTTAGTGATCGTTGCTCTGCGGATGTTTCCTTTAGGCTTTTCCGTTTTTTGGCATCTTAGCTTGGGACAAAAGTTCGTTGTATGTAAAGTTGCCAGTTCCCAAACGTATTCCATATAGCTCAAAGAGATCTGCTGCTGCGGGTTGGCCTTTACTTATTAAATTTTTGCTGCTGTCAAAATGCATCCATTTTCCATTTATATTAATGGCGTCGCTTTTCACAAACATTTTATATGTGCTGTTTATATTTGTGAGTTGTCTCTTTAACTGCAATAGGACAGCTTTATCGTCCTGTTTTTCTATGCAGAGATCCTTCTCTATGTAAATCGATGTTCCCGAAAGCTTCTTTTGTGTTTTTGAGCAGCTCCATGGCCATTTCCTCAGTTTCCAATTCCACACATAAATTTACTTTATTATTCCTTTCGTAAATGACGTGTGTATTCTTAACCCTAGCAGTACCAACGTGCATTTTTGTGCTAAATAGAGTCTCAAGATTGCCCTTAGACACCTTCTCCTTTTGCAGACCCTTGACTAGTAGGCGCTTGGCTTTGGATTGCTCTACAAGTCGTCTTAACTCTTTTTTATCCTGGAGCCTATCAGCCTTCATTTGGATGATTTCATCTCTGAGCTCCCGATTTTCCCTTTCCAAAGATTCAATTTTCTGCGTAACGCCTCCAATTTGTAATTTTAGTTCACCAATATCCTCTTTTGATGCGACTGTATGTGCGAGACTGCTTATCTGTCGATCAAATTTATCCCCCATTTGCTGTATGGCAGTCATTATATTGCCTAGTACATTTTCTGGCGACAAATCTGAGCATTTCCTCTTCTCTGCTTGAGTTAGCTGACTAGAATGATGGTTTGGGAATTGTAGGGGTAGAGTATACATTTGGCGACCTTTGCATATTTTCTTATTTGTTTATTTCTACCGCAGCCTAGAAGTATGCTTTAAAGTATTCTGAGCTTTTTTTTTAAAAATATATTGTGCTTGCGACGAGCTTTTGAGTCCGAGCTTTGGCTTTCTTGAGATTGAGCTTCTCAGCTACAACAACGAACTCGCTTACTCACAGGTTGTATGTATTGGTTGGGGCTCCGCCGGCCGGCTGTTGTTTAATATTTTGTAAATCGTTCCGTGTTAAATAGAACTGCCATCCAGTGACTTTCCTTCACCTGCTGATGTTCTGCAACCAGCTCCAATGAGAATTCACAGCTGCAAGACGCGATCTGGGCAGTTTATTACAAATTTTTTAATTTTTGTTGGGCCAGCTGACTCTGCTTAAGCTCTTCGCGGTAGGGTTGCCAGGTGCCATTCGCAAATCGCAAATCAAGTCTAATATTTGCAATATTTTAGTCTTCAGTCTTTTATTTACTTATATTGCAATCCCTCCCGCATTCGCATTCGTATCGAAGACGGACGTGTTTTTTTGCTTTTGTGCTTCCATTATTTTTTGGCCGGTGTCATAATTCAATTCTAATTATTATCGTTTGTGTCTATTTTGTCGCGTTGTTATTCGTATAACAAATTACATTAATTTTCCTTGCTACTAATTTATAAACCAAACGTTAAACATAATCAGCATTGTGTTTGCTACGCTTAGATTTGTTTTTGCTTTTTTTATTTGCCTGCCTTTTTGTCAAACGCTCCCGTTCTCTTTCTTTCGTTGGGCTTTCTTAACTCCCTCCCACTCACCTTGCTCGCGTCGCGATCGGCTCAACCGCACTCTAACGGTGTGTGTGCTTTGTAGTTGTTGTGTTTTTCTTTTGTGCATTTAATTGCTTGCAATTGTTGTTGCTGTTATTGGTTGCGGTTAGTGTTTGTTTGACCCCAGTGGTAAATTTGGTCCGTGTAATTTTACCCAATCTGCTATTTTAAAAACTGCAAGATTTCGTCAGGTGCCGCCAATGATAATTTTATTATGTGCTGGCTTTGTGACCATGTTATACATGTTAAATGTGCAGGTTTTACTGCCAGGGTTAAGGACGCCATTTCGCTGTCCAACGGACTTAGGTGGGGTTGCGATTCTTGCGCTTCAGTAGAAATGGAAATGAGAAAGTTTAACTCAGCTCCCAGTCAGGCAATTTCTTATGCGCCTATAGTGTCCGACTTGTCCGTGCAGGAGGTTCCTTTACCTAATGTCCTTGAAATTATTGCGTCACCTGCGCCACCTGCCGTTCCTATTTCGGATCCTATACCTATTGTCCTCGAAAATATTGCGCCACCTACGCCTCCTGCCCCTTCTATTTCGGTAAGCACTACCAATGTAGCTGGGGTAACTGGTGCCCCCAAGCCTCTCACTGGTACTCTACCAAAGAAACATATATTTGTTTCACGGCTTGCCCCTGATCTCACATCTGATGATATTAATGCCTTTATGCAGGCTAAAACCCAAGCCACAGACATTTCAGTAGAAAAGTTCACTTTTTCTTATGAAAGGGATATTTCCTACTTCAAAATTAGTATTCCCGGTGAAATATTTTCAACAATTTGTTCAAAAGATTTCTGGCCGGCTCGTCTAATAATAAAGCAGTATATAGAGAAAAAGAAAATTCGATCTCTATATTTGCCTCCCTTATCTTCTAATCTATCTGGCGCTACCACTTCTAATGTCGCGTCAAAAATCTAATATCCTCCCTTTTGCCAGCTTACCAAAATGTTCGAGGTCTCAAGTCTAAACTTGTGGTGTTGATGCTGATTTAAATCTAGCTCTTTGAGGTTTACGATCACAGATTTATGTAGTATTCCTGTTGCTGATATTATTATTGGTATTGTTTTAACGGTTTTTTGTTTCCAAATCCTCCTTAGTTCTTCTGTAAGTTGACTATAATTGGTGATATTGTCTATATATTTCTTGTGAATATTGTTGTTATTGGGCACGCTTATTTCAATGAGATATGTTGTTTTTTCTGTTTTATTTAGTAGGGTTATATCTGGTCTATTGTTTATTATAGTTTTGTCTGTGTTAATGGTTATATCCCAGTATAGTTTATGGGTCTCGCTTTCGAGTATGTTTATTGGTTCATATTTGTAGTAAGGTGTTTTTCCTGTTAAAAGTTTGAGATTAAATGCTATTTCTTGGTGAATTATTTTAGCTATGTTATTGTGTCTGTCGGTGTACTCTGTTCCTTCAATCACTTGACATCCAGATGTTATTGTTTCCATTTGTTGTAGGCACTTCCTACATTTGTCGTCCGACACATTCGGGTCCTTAACTATATACTTTAGATAGTTCCTGGTGGCTATGACGTTGTCCTGTCATAGAACAAATCCGCAAGAACAAATCCTTCGGTTTCGGCATGAAGGTCTCCTATTTTAAGCCATGTATATGAGTTTAGTTTGTCGAGGTTGTCGTTGCGCATTATGTATGGGTGTTTTCCATGTAGTGCTTTCTCGCTCCACAGATCTTTCTTTGCTTGAGTATTGTTTCTTGGTGTAGTGTATAAATGGTCTTGTAGGTTTAGAGGGGTGTAATTTTTATCGGCTTTCGCTATTGAATGATGCAGGTGTGATGGGTGGTTGTGGAAATATTTTCTAGGGTTAGCTATCTGGTTATTGTGTAGACTATGGATGTCTATCATTCCTCTTCCACCTTCCTAGAGGGGAATTGTTATTCTTTGGATGTAGCTTTCTGTGTACCGTCAGTAATTTTCTAGTTATTATTTCTATGTTGTTGAGATCTGTGTTTGACCACCTAATAATTCCAAAGGAATAGGTTAGGATGGGTATTGCAAAAGTGTTTATTGCTTTAAAAAGGTTTTTGGAGTTGATATGTGTTTTGGTTAGTAGCTTAATTCTCTGTCGATAAAGGATGGTTAATTCTTTCTTAATCTTGCCGTGGTCGATTTTAGTACTCTGTTGGAATCCGAGATATTTGTATGTTTCATTCGCACTCATCTTGTCCATGACTTCACCGTTGAGTATTATGTCGTTTGATGTTTCCTTCCATTTCCCTCGTTCAATATGTTGCGCTTTGCACTTACTTATTCCGAATGGGATGGCAATTGATGTGGCTGCTGGCGATGCTGCGAAAGCGACTGAAAGTGACCCTGAGGATGGGTAGGGAGCTGCTGCTGCTTGTGTTGCGGTTTGTGCTGCTGCTGTTGTAGATGGGGCTGATTCTGCTGTTTCTGAGCCACTTGAGCACGAAGCTGCTGGGAGAAACTTGACGGTGGTAAATGTTGCTGCTGAAGTTGGGGAGCCAGCACATTATGCCTGGGATTTGGGTCCTGTGGGCATCGCACTCGCAAGTTTTGTTTGCTGAGATTGCAGAGAAGTTTGTTGAGAGACTTTGTTTCTCCTACGGTTCCTTTTACGGCGTCCTGGCTGAATTGCAGGCCACTGCTCGGTATCTAGGGGGTCGGGGCGGAGACGACAGAAGAAGAATGAACTGGAGGGATCCAGTGCTGGGTTGGGCGCGACTGAGAATATACTCGACAAGGCAGGGACAGAGGCAGCGGCAGTACCAGGGGGGTGATATCGGGCCATTTCCTGGTATAGTGGGCACCCACTGAAGTTTGCAGAGTGGTTCGAACCACAATTTGCGCAACGATGGGGCTTGGTGCAGTAGGAACTCGTATGACCCAGTTCCTAACATCTAGCACAGAGGGGGACGCTGTTGCGTCTGTTAGGGAATTCAATTTTAACCAAGATATCTTGTTCTTTGGCAGATTCTTTGTTAGTATATCAGCTATCATCACGTCTGTCGAAGCATACTTTAAGTCAATGAGACCCTCAGATATAATCTGTCTTACAAAATTATACCTTATGTCAACATGCGTGGTCGTGGCATGATGCACAGGATTCTTCGCCAGTTGTTGCGCACTCAAGTTATCCCCATAAAGCGCCATGGGAGCGTTAGGCCGGCTTCCGTGCTGCTGAGTGCCACACTGCGTTGCTTCTCCGATTTCCATGATATCGGACCACCAGCTACTAGGAGCCAGTTTACGATTTGCGGTCGATTTGGTCGCCGCCCCAGTCAGCGTCAACGTAGCCAACAAAAGCTTGCTCGCTCTTCTTGTAGTGCAGCTTCATGTCAACTGTAGATGATAGATAACGGAGGACGTGCTTCACACCTGCCAGGTGCTCACTGTGTGGATTGTTGTTCCGCTGAGCCAATTTTGCTACCGAATGCAAAATATCCGGCCTTGTTGTGAGCGCCAGATATGATGTTGGGTCCACCTTTTGACATTGAGAGCTGTCACACGCCACTTGACGTCCAGCATCCAAAGGCGTAGCTGCTGGTCTGCAATTCTCGATACCATAGCGCCGTAATAACTCCTTGAAATATTGCGAGTGACCCAAAGTGATCTCTCCTAGTTCCCCTTCCCGCTGAATTTCCATGGCGAGAAACAGATTTGATGCACCCTTGTCTGTGCAATCGAAAGAACTCGAAATTGCCGCCTTAATTTCCTTCATATCCAGTTCCGATTGGCATGCTAGAAGGAAGTCATCAACATAAACAAGAATTAGCGACAAGTTACCTTCGCCTTGCTGTTGATACAAGCACGGCTCGCTGCTGCACGGGATGAAGCCAATTTCCCGCAGCACACCATCAAGCTTGGAGTTCCACTCCCTTCCTGATTGCTTTAATCCATATATGGCCTTCTTCAGCAATAGAGCCGCTGTAGGATGATGGTCATCAATGAACCCTTGTGGCTGTTTCATGTACACGTTATCCGTCAGGTTGCTATTGAGGTATGCCGTGCATACATCCATCTGGTGCAGATGCAACTGCAACTGTGCTGCCAGCGCCAACATGAAACTCGAGACGGCATACAGGTGAATAAGTGTCAGTGTAATTTACACCATATTGCTGCGAACATCCTTTTGCAACCAGGCGCGCCTTAAAACGCTCAATGCAGCCTTGCGCATCCCTCTTGATGCTAAAAACCCATTTGGAGCCGTTTGCCCGCTGGTTCCTTGGTAAATCCACCAGTTCCCAAGTCTGATTCACAATCAAAGCCTCATACTCCTTCTCGATCGCCTCACGCCACTGTGAAGCATGAACGCCGCTTACTGCCTCCTCGTAGGATGACGGAACTGTTACTTCTCTCGTAACCAATGCACTGAGTATGTTAAACTGCTTCCTTGGGCGACCGGGTCTGCCCGCTCTAATTAATTTTGGTCTTCCTTGTCCAATCCGAACCTCGTTTCCCTGCGCATCACCATCTTCTGTTGCACTCTGGAACGAATCATTGTCGCTACCATGCTTAGTAGCTTTTGCATCAGCCTCAAAAGAATCGCTGTCGCTGCTATGATCCGACTCGGTCTCCTCGACTTTATCCTTGCCGCCTGAAAAATCAAATGTAACGGTCACTCCATGACCCTGATCCAGCTGGCCGTGTTCATCGAGCTGATAGCCTTTAGCTTCTTTAGCCTTTAGCCTATATCCGACCATGCGATATTGTTTCCCTTTCGGTTGAAACTTGCTTCTGTGGCGCCCCTTGGTTAAAGCCACTGAAACGGAACCAAAAACTTTTAGATGACTAATATAGGGCTTCTTATCAGTCCACGCTTCCATTGGTGTCATCTCGATAAGCGCGCTGGAAGGCGAACGGTTTCGCAAATACACCGCCGTGTTTATTGCCTCAGCCCACAACGCCTCGCATAATCCTGATTGTGCCAGCAAACATCTGGCCATATCCACCAAAGTGCGTTTAGCTCTTTCCGCAACTCCAATTTGCTGCGGTGTGTATGCCTTTGTTAATTGCCTTGCAATTCCATTTTCCTTAAGAAAGCCATCAAAATGCTTTGTTCACATACTCGCCCCCGTTGTCGCTACGGATACATTTCAGCTTTTTGCCAGTTTGTCGCTCCACCAGGTTTTTGAATTCCACAAACTTGCTAAAGACTTCATCTTTGCCCTTCAGGAAATAAACAAACAACCGCCTGGACTTGTCGTCGATAAACGATAAAAAGTAGCGCGAGCCTCCAATTGATCTTGTCCCGCATACATCACTGTGAACCAGTTCCAAAAGTTCATACTCACGGTTTTCTGTCGCCTTTGGAAAAGACTGGATGTGTATCTTGCTCATCATGCATGTTTTACATGACTCCTTGACAGAAAAATACACCTTTTCCATCCCGCGCACTAAATTTTTTCTTGTAGCTTCCTTTAGACTTCCGTAATTTAGGTGCCCAAGTTGTTTGTGCCAGAGCGCTCTTTCATGTTCCACACCCGCAAAGCAATTGTTTTTCTTGTTTTCAAACAAGTACAAGTTGTCAACCTTTTTTGCCTTAAGTATGCACTGGCCATCTTGAACAATTTCTGCCATCCGCGGCCCAAAATGCACTTCACAGTTGTGCTCGATGGCTCGAGCTACTGACATAAAATTTCCTGCCAGCCCTGGTACGTAAAGCACATTATTTAAAGTAAATGTCCAAGATTCAGATTCCAGCTTAAATTCTCCTTTGCCCTCGGCCTGTAGGGATCCTGCATTAGCCAAACCGATCATCTCCGAATGTGCCTCCAGCTTCGAGAACCAATCTTTATTGCAACATATATGGCTGGTTGCCCCTGAATCCAAACACCATTTCGATTTCTCGAAACTTCCAGCGTCTAAGGCATTCAGCAAACTGAACTGTTTATTTTTCTGCCTCTTCTCTGGGCTTCCCTTTTTGTTCGCGCTTTCGCTCCGGCATTGCGCCTTTATGTAGCATTTTCCCGCACTTAAAGCAAGCACCGTTTGCTAATTTCTTCTTTGTGCCTGGCTTCGACCAACTTTTCTTTTTCTGCGTAGCTGTAAATGCTTGGGCATTCTCGATGTATGTATCTGCTACCCCCCTTTCTTTCTTTCTCTTCTTTCAATTTTATACAGAGAATTTCGTAACTGGGTAGGCTGTCGCGCGTCTCTATGGCGACAACGAAATTCTCAGAGCCGGCTGGCAGACGGGAAAGCAGAATGATCGCTCGTAGCTCATCGTTCATCTCAATTCCAACCTCAGCCAGTTGATCCACAATCCCGCCGAACAAATTTATATAGCTGGTCATGCTCAGACCGTCTGTCATGCGTAAGCCGAGAAACTTCTTGTAACGTCTCTTAGCTTTGTCCATGCTTCATGGGCCGCTCCACAGTTTTTGATGTATCCAAGTTGGGAGGATTTTACACTCAATGTGATCATGGCCAATGCCTTTTGATCCAACGCTGCCCAGTTGACGCCTTCACCGGCGTTTGATGCCAGTAAGTCGCCCGACACCACACTCCATAGCTCCGCATGCACCAAGACACTGTGCATTTGTATGCTCCAAGAATCAAAGTTCTTTTCCTCCAGTTTTTCAATTTGGTAAATGGCACCCAAATTGCTATTGTGGGTCCCGCCACTTACACCGACTCTCGCAACTCTTTTTTTTTACTTAGTCGGAAACACCTTTACTCAGACTAAATATAGACCGTTGACTATATGCAAACCCGATAGTTAATTATAACCGTATCCTGGGCCCATAACCTCTTGGAGGTAGGATTAACTCTGTCTTGGCAGTGGTGACCAAGAAAGGATGAGCAGAAGAATAAATGCGTGTGTTCTGTTTGAAAGTTTATACGCGAGTGCAGGGCAAAGCGCGGTTTCCATTGTTGCGTTTGCCTCTGCTTCTCATTCAGCAAGGTGCTGACTACAAATACATACTTAGACAATATCTATACATGCTAGCATTGGTATTGATGCATTGGTATTGATGATAGTACTGCCATACTTCTAATATCCGCAAATGTTAACATGGTACTCCATGAATGTTTTTATTAAACATTTCAATAAATATATAGTTACGCTAATGTAATATCAAGTAGCCTTTTCAAGACTCCTATAAAAATTTGGGGTGGAAATCTAGTTATCCTCCCATAAATTTAGATCTTGACTTTCGGGTTTAACCCGCTGTGACTTTGCTAATGATTCTGTCAAAAATGCAACAAATTTTCAATAACTATTGCATATGTAAAACTATATGAATGGATGGTTTCAGTAAATATCCGACAAAAGCAATGGCTCGTAGCAGATGGTTTAGTTTGACAAAATTGCTATAAATCTGGTAAAATTTGACTTTAAAGGCCAATTTCGACACCATTGGCATTACTAATACCGCGTGTAACATTTTCTTCAGATGCATTGATATGTCTACTACCCTGGAGGCTTAAAAAAATCAGCAATTAATGCGTGTGGAGTGTGAGTGTGGACTACAAAATTTCTAAAACGGTCAAAAGTCGGAAAAATGGTTTTTCGCCAATATCTTGGAAACGGAAAGTACGATATGACTGTGACGTGTCATCTCGTGATCAGGACACTCACCAAAATTTCAATTTGTAGAACTGTGTAATTATTTAAGCCATCTTGGAATTGACAGCAGAATTGGTGAAATTGTATTAAGGTAAAATGTCAGCACATCATATAGTGTTGTGCACATTTACATTGGCTTACTTGAATGAAAATCTCTTTGAAAATATGCAATATCCACAGTCTAGTCATTTGTTTTTTTTATGAATTATTATGAATTTTTTGAGCCATGATCTGCAAAAGAACTAGAAAAAAATATTTTTTATTGAAGACAGGAACGCTCTAATAATTAATTTTTTGCTATTATTGATTTAAAGATTTAGCTTTACTGCATTTACAATATACATTTTAAATTTTTGTGCACTCTTTTTTATATTTTAGTTCAGTAAACGTATATGGATTTTAATTGTGGCCTTAACTCGGGAGGGATCACTGGTACAGGCTCCGGCTTTCGAGCTACTAGTCTTTTAAATCGGCCACTGAACTGCTTGCGGAATCCTTTAAGGCTATTTGTATCACTTGCGGCCAACAACTCCTGAAAAGAAATGTTATGTAAATAAGTAAAACTTTTAAAATCGTGATCACTTAAGTTCCCATATAATCCTAGAAAAGCAAGGTAATAAATATTTTGTTTAATTTTGTAAAAATGTTTCAAAATCTAATTTGCCTTTTAGCGGATATGAAATGTTCCTTTATTGCTAGGATAAATGTTTAAACTGGAAACTAAAGTAAACTGTAAAATAATATTCCCCTTTTGGATCAGATACATTTCGGTTGATGTTTATTTGAATAAAAATTTTGAGTGTTAGTATAATTATATTTATTTTTAAAGTTTTATTTTTCAAGCTCTTAAAATTTTTTTTTTCTATTATAAAGCAAACAGCTACTTAAAATTTGCATACAAAATTATTCTAAATAAATTATAAATAATTTTTTATACACTTGAATAAAGGGAGCTGCCTGTTTCTGGGAGAATAAGTTCCTCAGTTTTGAAGATGTCGAGTTGAATTGGAGCTCCCAATGGTGTAGAACGTTGTAGCACAACTAATAAACTGACAGCTGCGTGTTTCACCCTTGAACAGACTTTTTTTTTTTTTAATTTTTTTTTATTATATCTAGTGGCCGGGTGTGGTACAACTGGTAGCGTGTGTGTCTGCTGAGCTAGAGGTAGTGGGTTCCTTCGCGCCTCAGGACATCCAATGAGAGGTGATTTCTTAAAAAAACCTACACCTCGGTCACCTTTATCAATGTTGGCGCCAGCTGTGAAGTAAATAGTCATGAATAAGAAATTCACACTTTGCGCTTCGGATTCGGTGTAAATCTGTAGGTCCCTTTCTTTTGTGGCCAAATAAGACGCACACAAGCCAAGAGATTAAGAGAAGCTCAGCTTGGCTCATTAGGTCTGTGAATTCAATAATATACAATATTATATGAATCAATTTATACATTATGCACATTTGCACAATTGTAATGCCATTTTACCTAGGGACTTATGCAGTTTCTGTTTAAGTATTGTTTTTGTGTAGCCTTTGTTTTAATATCTTGTCAGACATCGGCTGACCGCGAAATTTTTATTATTGAATTCTTGTTGTTGTTCGACTTTAACCAAAATCGTCATTATTATAGAAGGGCTTAAGGTTTCTGCATACTCCACTTTAGGAAACGATAGCGTGCAACGCTCTGCAAATATTTGATTTCAAAGGTTTTCTCTAAGGTTATAAGCTAACATTTTTTTTTAGAAAAATACATCTTCATTCAATTTTTATTCCACCCTTGCTGAGGGTATATTGAAATTGTCCAGATGTTTATAACGCATTGAAGGAAGCAATTCCGACCATATAAGGTAAATAAAGGGTGATTTTTTAAGAGCTATAGAAAAGTTTTTCCTAAAAAAAACACATAAAATTCAGAAAAATGCATGAAATTTTTATTTGAATCGATAGTACGGTCCATATAATTTAATGTTTGAAGATTATTTCATGCAAATGTTGACCGTGACTGCGCCTCAAATGGTCCATCCGCTTAGTCCTATTTTGGCATACTCTTTCAACCTTTCGGCCGGTATCTCACGAATAAATGCTTCAATGTTGTCTTCCAATGCGTCAATTGAAGCGGGAATGTCTGTATAGACATTAGCTTTAACTTAGCCCCATTAAAAATATTCTAAAGACGTTAAATCGCACGATCTCACTGCGCCTCAAATGGTCCATCCGCTTAGTCCTATTTTGGCATACTCTTTCCAACATTTTTGCCGGTATCTCACGAATAAATGCTTCAATGTTGTCTTCCAATGCGTCAATTGAAGCGGGAATGTCTGTATAGACATTAGCTTTAACTTAGCCCCATTAAAAACATTCTAAAGAAGTTAAATCGCACGATCTAGGCGGCCAATTTACCGGTCCCGAACGTGAAATAAAATGTTCACCGAACTCGCCTCTCAATAAGTTCATTGTTGCGCGTGCTGTATGGCATGTGGCACCGTCTTGTTGAAACCACATGTCATGCAAGTCAAGCTCTTGCATTTTGGGCAAAAAAAAAGATGGATATCATCTCGCGGTAGCGCTCACCATTCACAGTTACGTTACGATTCGCATAATTTTTGAAGAATTACGGTCCAATGATGCCAATAGCCCATAAACCGCACCAAACGTAAGCGTGTTGGTGCTTTTATGTCCAACAATGTAAATTTGGTGCGGAATTTAGTCACAATAGCCCGAATAGCCGCTTCAGTGGGTCGATTAAACTGACCATAAAATGGAAGAAGCGCGCGATGTACTTTCTTAACCGAGCACGCATTTTGATAATAAAATTCAATAATTTGCAAGCGTTGTTCGTTTGTAAGACGATTCATGGTTTAATTATAGACTAAACTGAAGATCTTTGACAGTGAAACAAAACACGAAACGTGCGTGAGCTGTTTAAGCCAGTGTTGCCAAAAAGATAATAGCAAAAATCGCCTTTTATATTCTTGTTTCTATGCTATCTCCTCCGTCAGTTTTAAGGCTATCGCGACCATACTTTGCACAAAGTCTTCTGGTACAAATATGCTGGACATTTGTCGGAACCGGAAACATCGGATGACTATAAAATACAGCTGACATTGGAACGGTCGGTCGAAAAACTATTTCTACTGAGAAAAACTTTTTTATTTTATGTATTTTAAAAGCTTTCACACAATTCTTCAAAGTTTTGTCAAAATCGGAGGACTATAGGTTATAGCTGACATAGGAATGATCAGTCGAGAAAATAGTTTTAGTGAGAAAAACTTTTCTGTTTTTCAAGAAAACGCCTGCAAACTATGTATTTCTTAGTTTGCTATGCTTTCCCATGAATCGACTAAGTTTGGTCGAAATCTAACATCTATTTAGTAAAGCTGTCATAGAAAAGTAGAGTTAATCATCTGGACAATTTCAATATACCTTCTGCAAGAGTATAAAAAGTAGTGAGAAAAACTTGTTTGTTTTCAGTGGAAATGTCAGCCGGCCAAACAAAAAATAAGAATTTAAGTTGCGCGGCCATAACTATGCACCTTGTTCAAAACGAAAATGAAACATAACGGTAAATTTTCTCATGGAGAGTGATGATGTTTGTCATCTTTGTTTTCACATTTTTAACACTTTTTCAAACGGTTATCCCAAATTCCTTCTAGCTCCACTCTTTCTATGTATGTGTACACTGAAAAAACTAGGTGCGACCATAATTTTGCACCAGAGTTTATATAGTATAGTATAGCTGTCATACAAAAGTAGAGTCAGAAAAGTAGTCTTAGTGTGAAACACTTGTTTGTTTTCAGTTTTCAAATAAGTTTAAAAAAACGTGCTGCAAGGGTATACAAACTTCGGCCGAACCGAAGTTAACTTTCCTCTACACTAAAATGGTTAAAAACATGCCAGAACTTTTAGAGATTTCAATTTCTTAGTGTGAATGGTTTATGTCCAAGATAATTGCCCATCCTAACAAACAGGGTTGCATATTTCGCAAAAAACAAAATTCCATCATCTCAAATATGAATTAATTTAAAGTTCAACTGAAATCTGTTAATATTGGTATATTTTTTATGATTCACGCAATTATGAAACAAAACTTGGCACCCTTGGCCCCTTTTGTTGCTGTTAAATTTCCAATATGGAGCTAGCAATGCCAACTCTGGCAGAGTAGCAATTCGGTTTTGGTTGACAAGGCAGCCTTTGGTAGGCATTGCGAAAAATTATTGAAAAGAGAAACTTAATATTAAATCAAATTTAATGTTATTTATTTGATGCATCCTTTCCGGTAAAATAATGTAGATTACATTTCCAAAATTAATTTGGCTTATCTAATCAGTTTTGGGGTGAAGTGAGCTAAATCTCTCAAAGCGCTACACTTAGAGAAAAAATTGAGAAATTGGAAAATAAGTTGTTAAGCCATGTAGCAAGTTTTAGCCGGCTCGAGGAATACACAACACCTCAAAACAGCATCAGTCTTTGCCTGCCAGCTGTTAGTCGAACAGCCATCTCTCCATTCCAGCAATGGCATAGCTGGCTGGGAATTCCAAAGCAACATGAGTGCAAAAATCGAATGCGCTCTCCGCTCGATAGAACCCCCACACACCCCTCTCTCATAAAAAAAAAAGAGTGGGCGTCGTGGAACACCCGGTACGAGCGAAGCTCTTTACGAAGGATAATAATAATCTGATTTGAAACTACAACACTTTCAAAAGAATATAAAGTACCATTGTTTTTGTATGGTTATATCCAGATGAATTTTGTTTTTAATCCAATTTACATTTTGACTAGTAAAAAAGTGTTTCCCAAGAAAGGGGCTCTCTGTCTTTAACTTCCATCAAAACAATAAAGAACCTCTGACTGCGTGTTCTGTTTAATGGTTAAAAGTAAATGTCGACAGTGCTACTTGTTTTTTGATATTTTTTATCAAAGGCCTGTATCCAGCTTTGCGGGAAATTACTGCCGGAAATTTGCTATTTATTTTGAGTGTGTGGAGACCAACTATAACAAACTGTCGCTCATAGCGTTCTCTGTCTCTCTCTTCCAAAGCCTTCTTACAGTCATTTGCTAGCTAGCATACACAAAATTAATGAACTGCCTCTACGCTGCCTCTCTACGTTTTTCCGCGCATTCTGCTTTGGGATTCCCAAACGGTTATGCCTCCGCTGGCATGGAGAGACTTCTTAGACACGTTCAGTTGGTATGCATTGATCGCTGATGATAGAGGGTGGTTTCTTTTGAAACAGCTGTACGATCTACCAGCCTCCTTTGTGGTGTTGTGTCTCTGTTTAAAGTTGTGCGAAAGCATAACATGACCTCGAGCCGGCTAAAAAAACTGCAGGCTTACTAAGAACAAAGGTCACAGAAAAACCAGTCACATGAACTTAATAACTTTAATCACAATAACATGTATCTCCTTTATTTAAAAGTGCTTATTCCAGAAATGTGAGATTCGTCAAAGACATGGTCTTGCCTCAACTGCTTGTATCAAAGCAATTTTCTCCTCACAGTTTTTGCCTCTATTTTTTTTGACAAATCACTTCCAAAATAATTGTAAACATTATGTTCCTGAGCTGTGTATCAGCTGTTTCTCGAACCACACACGCCTTCGAAACGCCGCTATCGATACGCCGCTATCAAGACAAAGTGTGGATTTTGTTCATGTTGGTGGACTGACAAACGAAAAATTCCTGACACAATTTTTTGATATGAAGTTTGGCAGGAATTTTGGGTTTCCGCGGTGCAGAATACCCGGCTTAACCAAAAAAGTTGTTGCTGAAATTCCTTAAAAATTGTGCATTAAATGAGTTGACAAAATAAAATAAAGCCAGAAAATAGCCTTAACTTAGCACTTTTCACTGCTTTGGTTACTGCTTTGGTTACTGTTTCGGTCACTGTTTCTGTAACTGTTTCAGTCATAGTTAAGTCAATGTTTCAGTCACCTTTTCGGTCAGTGTTTTGATCACTTTTTCAGTCACCTCTGATCTCCCACCACGACCCCCCAACTCACAACCCACCTGCTGCTATGGCTGTTTTGTATAGGCCAAAGCTGCTGACTTTGCAAACCATAACCGTTCTTTTTTCTGACAACTGCAAAGAGAGGACCGGTTGTTGAGAACTCTGCTCACAACCCACATGCTGCTATCGCTTTCTTGCACAGACTTTCTGGCTTTCGACCTTACAAAATACCTAGATCTGGTGCGAAAATAGTTAAATTGGCAACACTGGTTAGCAGACTCCAGTGTAAGCAGAGACATGATGCAATATATTAGGTGGTCTCGTCGGCAAAAAGTAGTCCGTTAACAATGCCAACAGTAACAACAACATGCGAAAAAAAGGAAAGCGTCGGCAGCAGAGAGTGCCAGAGCGTGAGAAAATGAGAGAGCGCATATAATTTGCAGCATACATTAAAGTTGCATACATACATATACTCGCACGCACTGAGTGAGCTCACACACAAACGCTGCTGACTTTGCAAAGTCAAAAGCGTAGCCAAAAAATCTGTCGCAAAGACAATCGTTTTCTGGATTTACCCCCCAGTCTACCGTCCGTAAAAGAGCTTCGCTCTAAAAAAACAAAACTGAGAGAGCGAGTTCAACGCTGTGTTCTCTTAAATGTGCTTGCTCTCCTCTCTGTTTCTTTTCCTCACTTCCCTTGCCTAAAATCACTCGAACAAGCTCGATTGTTCGTTTCTAAGTAATTCGATCTGCGTTTTTCTGGGTGGTAGATATACATATAAAACCAATCGAAATAGATTTTCGGGACAACGAATATTGGGTTTGTGCTGGAATTGGAAGAGATTCATGGAACACCTCCAATAAAGAACATTTGAAATAAATAAAAATAAGTTAGAATAGTCGGGCTTGACCGACCACGCCCAACTATAGTTGACTTTTTCTGGTAGATGACATTGGCTACCAATTTTTGCTTATGTCTACTTTTATTGTGACTGAGGAATCGACGCTTAAAATCCAGGCTCCGTCAAAGCTTCAAAATTCTTTATTTTAAACCAAGAAATTATACTCAATAATCCAATTGCCTACACTAAATTTTCATTTGGCCTGAAAGAAGTTGCATGTATTGTTAAGAAATAAAAGAGATCCGCCCTTATAGCCAAATGCTCAGTGCTGCCATGTCAATCCCTGGGATGATGAAAACGAAATGATGGACATTGAGAAGAATATTCGTAGAACCGAAATGGACGGTCTACTGTGGGGTGCCTCCAAATCCCGTGGGCTATAGCATCAACAAGCGTCAATTGGTAAAATAAAATGTCAATTGTTTTTCCATCAGGAGAAAATTAAAAATTTGAACAGTCTGTTGATTTGTTTGATTTGGTGCCAAACCTAAAACAAAAATCAGATTTTTTCATAACTCTTAGCGCATTATGCATCATCATGCTAATGTAAACACCAGTTCTGCGCTATTGTGGCGATAACGGTTTTGATAGTAAACTCAGTGTAGTGTTAATGATGTATTAGCCGCCACCTTAAAACCAAACACAGAGAAAATCTTATGTGACGGAAAGTGCGAGAGCACATGAAAATGTTGTACTACATGAAAATTTGGAGTTGATTCAAGGTTTTTTCGATTTGATTCATATGGTTGACAGTTAAAACTTTTATTAAAGCCTAATAAGAAACTTTTAGCGCCTCGGCCTTATTCTCGACCAGAGAACTGCAATGCGTAGTCATTAATGCGTACTACGTGCGTAGTAAGTATTTTTTCAAGTACGCATACGCATTGGAATAAGTAAGCTACGCATCTCAAAAAAACTGAAACTACGCATACTACGTAGACGCAAAAGTTCAAATACGTATACTTACGCTAAAGCACTGGGAAAGGTACGCATTAGATAGGTACTGAGCTGAACAAGAGGCATTCCCATATTGCTTCATTTTGCTAAAATGTTTGCTTCAATTTTGCGACAATTATGCTTACTTCGTATTTCTAAAGGAAATCAAAGAGTCTTCGTTATACTTTGTCATTGTTTTACCTGGCAATATAATTAGTAAGTCATTTTATCTTCTTATGAGTTAATTTTATGCAAAGCTTATCCTCGGTTTTTTTCGTGAGCAGTGATTTCGTAAATATAGTTACACTCTGATTCAAAGGAATGTATAAAATAAGCTCAGCTTTGTAGAAATGTCAGCTTGTAATACTCTGTACCGCAGGTACATAGAGTATTTTAAGTTTGGGCAAAAGTATGTAACACCCAGAAGAAAGCCTCTCCGACATCATACAGTATATATATTCTTGATCAGCATCAACAGCTGAACGCACAGATCTCAGAGATGGTTAGAGTTAGAGGTTTGACATGTATGGGACAAAAACGTCCTAGACTTGCAGTTAGATCAAGTTTATTTTCAATTTTGGCCACGCCCCCTCCCGCTCCCGAAAAAACGCAATTTTTCCCACAGTTTTAAAGATCTAATCAACATTAGGTGGTGAAGATCGGATAAACGGTTGTCGAGTTATGATTTAAATACTGTTCGCTGCTGCAGCGCAGTAGCAGCGCTGCTTTCAGCTCCTCTGCAGCATCAAAATTTATGCTAAGCGTATAATTTCATTGGTACAGAGTATGCTATAGTTGTGCTTGACCGACTTTCTTTCCTGTTTTTAATAGCCATTGTGTTTATATGATGAGAAATTAATTTAGCCTAGCTCCAATTGTGATATAAAATGAGATCATTTCAATTAGTCCAGCACCCTCGACTGTAGAGAACGGGCGGCAGTCCTGGATGACATATTGCGAACACATATCTAGAGTTTATTTTATCCTCAGTCGTAGAAGGCCTTGAAACATCATTAGCTGTTGCACACTTATGACAATGCAGGTTGGATGTTCTTTTGCCATCAAATATTAAAAATGTGAATGCCTAAAAACCCATCTTGCTACTCAAAAACTTCCCTCCTTATTTAATTCATAATTCATTTTTCCAGTTAATGCATACCAATTTTTAGACTTCGCTGCAGCCTTTGACAGCAAATAATTTGATTTTCCAGACTGCACCTCTTACAGTGCTGCATAATGTTTTATCGAAGGTGACAATTTGCTCGAAATTATAATTTGCTGATCTTATAACTTTTGGAATAACTTGCGTATACGCATTTGATTTGCATATACGCCCATAAATTAGGCGTAGTGTGCGTAAGCATCAAATATAAAAACGTAATGTGCGTACAATGTACGCCGTACATATGACGTATGGGTAAACGTAGAACAAGTATGCATACGCACTATGAAATATACGTATACTTACTTTTTAAAAATGCGTATTGAGGTACGCATACGTTTTCTGACTGGATACGCATTGACGCAGTTGAAGGAATACGTATACTTCTACGTTTTTGGTACGTTTTGCAGTTCTCTGTTTTCTACACGCTATTGAATAAGTTCAAAAACAGGGATTTTTGAGACTTTGAGACCATTTTTCTCTAAGCCACTACGTGATGGCCACTTTTGGGGGCCAGATTCGTGTTCCGCGATGAGAATCCTACAAGAATATATTTGTCATTTTGAGTGTTATTTGTATATTTCAACGTGTCATTATTTTACAAAATTTCACTTTTATCATTTTATAAGTTTGGCACACTATCGGCTTGTGCTTTACTTTTGATATTCTGTACCGTAGGTACATATAGTATTATAAGTTTGTGCAAAAGTATGTAACAGCCAGAAGGAAGCATCTCCGACCCTATAAAGTATATATATATTCTTCATCAGCATCAACGGCTGGGTCGATATAGCCATGTCCGTCTGTCTGTCCGTATGAACGCACAGATCTCAGAGATGGTAAGAGATAGATGTTTGACATGTATGGGACATATGCTTCTTATGTCTGCAGGCAGATCAAGTATATTTTCAATTTCGGCCACGCCCCCTCCCGCTCCCGCAATTCAAGCAAAACGTCATATCTCCCACAGTTTTAAAGATATATGGCTCGTTCCTTCTAGACATATTTAGTACGTAAGAATAGTGAAGATCGGATAAACGGTTGTCGAGTTATGATCAAAAGACTGTTTGCTGCTGCAGGTGGCAGCGCTGCTTTCAGCTGCTACTGCAGCATCAAAATTTTAGCTGAGCGTATAGTTTTGTTGGTACAGAGTATGTTATAGTCAGGCTTGACCGACTTTCTTTTTTGTTAGTTGTGCATCTTCACATTATTTATTTGTTCAGTTTTAATATTGCGGCGTCTGTGCTGTGTATTTTTTTATTTGCTTGCTGTATTTTTGGCGGTGCGCCCTTTTCACAGGTTTGTGTGTGCGAGCGCTTGTGCATAGCTCCGACTTGGCTTTGTTGTTGCTCTGCTCTCAAAGCTAAAGAACTTTTGTTATCTAACGCCTTTCTGTCTGTGATTTATTAATACATGCTTTGGCTGGCATTCTCTTTAGTTCAATTGTGGGAAGTTTTTTGCATAATGTCGTGCTACAAAAAGTCCTGCACATATAAGAGTGCAAGTGAATCGGAACCATTTCGGTTTTTTACCTGTTGGTTTTGTGATAGCTCTATGCAAATTAATTGTGCTGGACTAAGGGGACGTGAGCTTGAGAAAGTTTGCTTGCCTAAAAGGATTTGTGGTGCTTTCAGTATTGAAAGGCTCCCAACAATATCAGCGTCCGTCTCACCAGAAAATATGCTTGATTCATCTCTTGTCCCCTCCCCGAATCAAGCTGCTGGTAATCTTTTAAATAAACCTTCCATTCGTCGATTTGATCAGTCAGCAATAGCGACGCCTGAACCTGTTGGCAGTGATTAAGTCTTTGTTATTTTTCCTTCTGAATCTCCTCTTCTGTCTGTTACAGCACCGCATAAGAAAGTTTTTGTGTCTAGGTTGACTCCGGAAACTACTTGCGAGTCAATTTAAGCATATAATGCGAGCAAATGCCCAAAAAGTATTTTCATTTCAAAATTAAGTTGTGTCCAATCTCGCGATATAGCTTCGCTAAAAATAAGTGTTCCGTCTGAATCATACCCAATTATATGTGACCCATCATTTTGTTTACCAGATACCAGATGTTCAATCAGGACATTGTCAGTCGTCTAATAGAGTTTTAAAATACTAGTTCCGGCCTGCTGCCCTCTTATTGCCTATCAAACTGTTTCGGGTCTTTTAATCTAAGCTATCTACATTATTTTTGCAGTGCATCATTTGAATTTGACATGTTTGTATTTTCAGAGACTTGGATAAAATCCTCTATCTCTGATCGTGAAATCTTGTCAATGATTTTTTTTTTACCGACATTATCTACCCGGTCGCAAAGGTGTACTGTTTACAGTTAAGACCAGCCAACGTTCCGAACGGAACTTTGTTAATAAGCCTGTGAATGTTGATATTGCTGCCTTCAACTTTTCCTCTTATTTTCTTTATTTATGATCTGTTGTTATGTCCGATATTGAAATGTATATGAACCATATAGCTTGCATTAAAGATGTTTTAGCCCAATAACGAGACATTGACCATTGTTGTTGTAGGTAATTTTAGCTTACCAAACATCCCATGGACAAATATTCAGTCAGTTCGTCAGTACAGCATGATTCCGTAGATTGCCTGCTTGATATGTCACTTTTTCAGATTAACCCTTTACAACAAAATTTAAACAAATTGTTGGATCTTATTGTTGTCACTGACAGCACCAATGCTCTAGGCCCAATGCTCTGCCCTTCCAATGCTCTGCCCCCTCTATCGCTGCCCCAAGATCCTTACCATCCTACACATGAAGTCTCGTTTTCAGTATTTAGATCTGCTATTCAACTTCCATAATCCCCAATATACCTCGTCGTTGCTCTCGCAAGGAAAACTTCATTTTTATACAATGAGGTTGATCTCGTTTTTGCTGTTACCTTTTTCTATAAATCAATTAATGCTCATTTGAATATTCGCATTCCGAGTGGCGTTGCTACCTCCGAGTCACTAAAGCAAAAGAAAAATATTAAAGCTAGATGCTTCAAAAAGAATAAACGAACTCCTTCTGCAATCGATTTTTCTAAATTTTCAATATCAAAATCTAACTTTATCCTTTTGATATTGGTTTTAGCATTACTCTGAGTGCTCAAATATCTTACCCGGTGGAAATTCAATTCGCACATGATCCTTAGCAATTCTATAGTTTTGTGAACTCCAAACGTAGATCTTCTTCTCAACCTTCGTCTTTTTTCTAGGTGACCAAAGGGCTAGCAATGATTCCACTGTTGTTAATTTATTCAGTGAGTTCTTTTTTCCAAACAACTCATTCCGCTGTCCAATCTGCTTACACTTTTGTCCTTATAACATTTCTTCTTCCAACTCTATATGTGCTTCCGAAATTCCTGAAACCTGCCTACTTTCTTTTAATACTCTGTACCGTAGGTATTATAAGTTTGTGCAAAAGTATGTAACATCCAGAAGAAAGCATCTCCGACCCCATAAAGTATATATATATTATTGATCAGCATCAACAGCCGAGGCGATATAGCCATGTCCGTCTGTCTGTCTGTCTGTCCGTATGAACGCACAGATCTCAGAGATGGAAAGAGATAGAGGTTTGAAATGTATGGGACATATGCTTCTTATGTCTGCAGGCAGATCAAGTTTATTTTCAATTTTGGCCACGCCCCCTGCCGCCCCCGCAATTTACAAAAAAACGCCATATCTCCTAAAGTTTTAAAGATAGGTGGGTTGTTCCTTCTAGATATATTTAGTAATAAGGATATCGATCAGCCAAAGGAATGGTGAAGATTAGATGAACGGTTTTCGAGTCATGATCAAAAGACTGTTCGCTGCTGCAGCGCAGAAGCAGCGCTGCTTTCAGCTGCTACTGCAGCATCAAAATTTATGCTGAGCGTATAATTTCGTTGGTACAGAGTATGATATAGTCGGGCTTGAACGACTTTCTTTCTTGTTTGACATCTAGTTGTGTGCTCAAAGAGTGTTCTAGCTCGTTTTGCAAACAATTGCTTAACTCATTCATTTGTCCCTAGTCTTTAGAATTTGCAACCCTTTGGAAAGCATCTTATATTTTCCTCTTCATCAAAATTGAGAGAAATTCGATATTACCAATTAGAGGCATTGCTAAGCCTTCCGCTATTCCGAAATGGTTCGAAGAGATTAAAACCTCAACATTGCAGCATTATTGTAAATCTATTTTATCACCTTTCCAGCATTGATTCATAAAGAATCGGTCAACCATGTTCAAAATGCTTGAATTTACTCCTTTGATTAGTTTTGTATTCCTTATATACCGACGTTAGTAAGCTTTTTAACTCTGCCAATCACGATCCGCACCTCTTTAAGCTCGATCGATTAGAATTTCCCTCCTATTTTCTGCTTTGGGCCTCGTCCTATCTAAAATATAGAACCCAAAAAGTTCTGTTTCGCTCTAATAATTAAAAACCTGTGTCTGTAGCCTCTGGTGTACCTCAAATCGAACTATTTTGTTTTAGCTGTTCTGGTATTTTTACGGCATCTTGTGGAAATTTTACCAGAGTTTCTGTCCACTCTGAAAAAAGGCTCCTATCCTTTTTGGAAAATGGCCAAAATAATAAGGAAAAAACCTACAAGCTGGCTGTTGGAACAGTTCTCTGTTCCAATCCAGAACAAAAATGTAAGGCACTCGCAGAAACATTCTTGGCAAATCATTCGAGTACGACGAATTTAAGCTTCCCTGAAACTGAATTTGATGTTAATAACTATATAGATCTTATAAAGGCAATGGATATAAGTCCAATCGAAAGCTAACTTACGAATAGTAGAGCAGTCTCGGTTATAATCAAAAGTTTTAAAAACAAAAAAGCCCCAGGCCTGGATAACTAATCTGGATTACTAATCTATGCCTAAAAGCCCCACCTCGTAACGGTATCCGCTTCTTGACAGATATTATAAACGACTTGGTTATTTTCTACAAGTTTGGAAAACATCCAATGCTGTCGGAATTAGAAACCCAAATGAGCCTCCCGAGTCAACTTCCTCTTACCGGCCTATTAGCCTTTTGTCTTCAGTCGGCAAAATATTAGAAACGATTTTATCTTTTTTCGACAATGACAATGCCTCCCTAACGAGCAGTTCGGATGGCACAACACACTCATCTTTAAGATGCCCTTAATTTCCCTACGGAATTTAATAAAATAGGCCAAAGCTATCTAACAAATCGTTCTTTCTCTGTTTACATTGGAAGTGCTCATTGTCCCTTTGGAGATCCTAGCAGGATCCCCCCAGGGGTCCTGCCTCTCCCCTCTGCTTTATAACATCTATACATCTGACTTCCCGTACGTAATCGGCTGCACTGCTTCCATATTTGTTGACGATTCAGCAATAATCACCTCAGGGCTGTTGCCAGCAGGTATTATACGAAACTTGCAGGAGGCATTTCATACCATTCAATGCTTTTCCCCAAGATGGAAAATTCAGGTCAACCCTGACAAAACAAAAGCAATATACTTCTCCAGAAAAACATCGCCCAGATATCTCCCAGACAGTCCCGTAGAGCTGAATGGCACCGACGTCCCCTGGGATAAAAAGCTTCGCTACGTAGGAGTCATGTTAGACTCACAATTCAAAGACTATGTGGGGTATACCATTATTAGAATACATTCGCTTATTAGAGTTCTGCATCAATAGGAACTCTCGGTTATCTGTTGAAAACAAGTTATACTTGTTCCGGTCGATTTTCCAGGCAGTATTGTTTTATGGAGCCCCAGTGTGGTCAGATGTTGCCAAGTGTCATATTAAAGGGCTACAAACAGCCAAAAAAAAAGATATTAAAAATGATATTTAAGATCTCTTGGCATCATCCCACCTCCGACCATCACCACATAGCCAAAGTTGAAATGATATCAGACAGATTGAACTGAAGAATAACTTCAATGATAGATGTAGACACTCAACATATAACCACATAAACGATATAATTATGTAAATATATCTATAAGTAGTATTAAGTTGTATCTTAAGAAGGATGCGGTTTTTTTTAAAATTTTTTTCCTGAAATATTAAAATAGTAATTAAACGTTAGACAATAATATTCCCCACATGTGAATCATAGCAGAAAAGGTCCAAAGACCTAAACTCTAAGGAAATTTGTATATTATAATCATACCCTTAACATAATAATCCCATGCAATAAAATTGAATTGAATTGAAAAATAGAAGTGAAATCCAATACAGCCTGAACATAAAATGTGAATTCGATTCGTAAAACTAATTTATTTTCGAATTATTATACAAAAAAGAATGTACGACAGCAAAAAGTATCTAAATACATTTAATAATGGTACAAAAATAATTTTAAGCCATTACATAAGGCCTTTATGTTAAAAATCGCATCTGCTTTGGAATTCAGCGCCTCCAAGCAATGTAAATTGAAATCGAGCAACTCCATCAAATTGTGAAAAAACCAAACAGGTATCCAAATCGAATTCAAGCAAACTTAGTGAAAGTAAAAACCGGAACGGCCAGTATATTTATGAAATTTCTTTGTTAGCTCTAATATCGACTCTGACTACAAAAACAAATCCGCCACAGTGTTACAGCGGAAAAACACTTTCGAAGTGACCTACGCTGTAGATCAGGTCGAGTATAGCATTTCCTAATACTTGGTTTATTCGTAACACCCCCACAAAATCTGAAGTTATGGCCCAAAAACCGCATTTGGCTATTTTGACTAATTTAAATTGACATTACTCACTCATAGACCGTCTGATTGAGTATAACCTTGGCAGTTCCGAAAACGATGGGAGGAACTTAAAATATTACATTCAATGGCTTAATAGGTTTAGCTCGAGGGCTGCACAAGTTGGTGGCAGATTTAAATATTTCTTATCAAATACCCGAAAAGTACATATATATATGTCTCACGATTTTTCCACCAAGACTAACATTCTCCGAATAATGTTACCAAAGAAATATTAGTTAAGCGAATTCAACAGCACTAAGCAATTTTTAACTGTGAGATACGCCACTAAATCGGTTATTGTTTCTTAGACATAATTTTAAAACATCATGTATTTGGCTTAGCTGACAGGTGCCTTTTGTGGAGCCTGCAGATGTGTTCTCCAGCTTAAGCATGCTCTAAGTGTCAGCAGGGGGCTGTACGGATCTTGAGTCATCTCCTAGTATTATATTTAGATGGGTCGGGCCTCTTAGAAAAATTTAAGATAAGAAATTTATGAGCAACAGAAAGCAGCAGCGCTGTTGTCTTAATTTTAAGCTGATGAATCGTCATAGTTATAATACCGCTAAGTATATCTAAAACTGCATTTCCAAACCACTAGAGAGCACATGGTTAACCATGGTTTCAATATTACTAAATGGCGTTAAATTTCCACGGATGAACAATGGTAAAGAACATAGCAAAGTTAAAATTAAAGTATCCTGATCAAGGCTTAACTGGCGGGCATAAGAGAAAGTCATTAGCTTCTTGTACTTGCAGGCAGATCAAGTTATTTCTTAGTTTTTGCCACGATCCCACTCCGTTCTAACACAATTTTAAAGAACCTTTAAGGTTTACGTATAAAGAATCAGCATTATATATAGATCCATTAAAAAATGGGAAGGATTGGTTGAACGATTGCTTGATTGATTGAAAACAATCAATAATGCTGTGTAGCACCGGCCTTAACGGTGATGGTAAAGACTTCGCACATCTTAACACTTTGTAGTCATCTAACATCCAACATCATGAGACCCTCAGATTCGCTCGCATTTGAGTATGTAGATTCTCCAAAATTTATAATGATACTTTTTTTTTTTGATACTTTTGTTTGTAAATAACGCTAATTGGACAAAAACTTACAAAATAATTCTGAAACTAGTCGAATGGAAGACAAATGATTTTTAGAAGCAGTTATCTTTTTTTTCTGATATTCAAATATAATGACATACCAACGAATATGAAGTTTGTGCAATAGTATGTAAAAGGCCAGAAAAAAGCAACCCTACAAAGTATATTTCATTCTTGATCAGCATCAACAGCAGAGTCGATATAGCCATGTGCTTCTGTCCTACCGCTTGTATAAATGCGTCGAGATCTATTTTATTAGAGCTGGGAAAAAATGGAGGCTTGTAATTCTCGATGTTTCCGATGATTTAAAAAAAAACATCGTTTCTTCTTTATCTTTGACTGGTGGCTCGCTTCGTCTTTTGAGTATCTGTGAGCACACCATGTAAAGCTCTGAGAATCCTGTGAACGCTAATACTATTACACTTGCTTTTTTGACCATTTTGGTTTCACATCCAAGTCCTCAGACACTCTTTTGAGCGACCAGCAGTAATAAGCATTTTGATGTTGCAGTAACAACAAAAATCAATACCTACAAAAATATCGCGGTATTTTCGATATTTTCGCAGGTCCCCAAAAGGGGACGACCCAAAACTGAAATGAGAAGACTAGGTGCTGGATATTGGGATGCTCGATGTGACCAGCTGGTGCCAGCTCGCACAAGACAGAGACGACTGGCGGGCATTATTTGCAGCGGCAGGCATCAAGCTGTTGTGATTGAAATTTAAGACGAAAAGTAACTGCAGAAAGCAGCGATGCTGCTTTCTTTTGTTTACAGCTTGACTATCTATAACATCTATAACTATTTATAACTATCTATAAAAGCGGTGCGCACGAAATTTGATTTTGGGAGCAGACCAACAACAAAGACTACAACATACTCTGTACCAACGAAATTTTAAGCTCGGCATAAATTTGCATGCTGCAGTTGCAGCTCAAAGCAGCACTGCTACGGCGCTGCCGTAGCGAACACTCTTTTGATCATAACTCGTGAACCGTTCATCCGATCTTCTCTATCCGATAAGTTACTAATATGTACTGATTAATAAATATGTGTAGAAGGAACAAGCGATCTATCCTAAAAATTGTGGGATATGACGTTTTTTATAAATTGCGGGGGCGGGAGGGCGCATGGTCCAAATTGAGAATAAACTTGATCTGCCTGCAGACATAAGAAGCATATGTCCAATACATGTCAAACCTCTATCTCTTACCATCTCTGAGATCTGAGCGTTCATACGGACAGACAGACAGATGGACATGGCTATATCGACTCGTCTGTTGATGCTGATCAAGAATACATATATGTCGGATTAATCGGGTTGGTACGGTTATTCTCCATCTTCGAATTATTCTTTTTATTAATTTTGTTCACGAGCTGTGCGCTATCAACGAATTCTCGAGCGAAAGTGATTATTTTTCTCCCGTCGTCAGACAAGTTATATCTAGTTGTCAAAAATAGTGACTACACGTATTATGAGGGCATGCCTTGCCATCTCACTCACATTCACCAACACTAGGGACTACGTTAAGCAGCAGCTCGCTTTGTATCCCTTGTTATGACCTATTTGAGCAACTCAATTCATAACACTATTACCAATACTGTAATACTTTGACAAGAAATGAAAAGGTCATGTCTAAGCTAAAAGTCTTTGCGTTATTCCACAGTGATACGACATATACTTTATAGGGTAGGAGATATAATTAAATTTGTATGGTAGCTAGAGCTGTAAAGTAATGGTTCCCGCTCCGCTGTTTAGTTGATGATCCACTGGCCTACTTGAGATTGAAAGGTGGACACAATAGAAGGACCAATAAAGATTGTCCCTGCTCTCAAGATCGTACGTTTTCAGAAGTATTCTGGATGCAACACGAGTCAGGCAAATATTACAATTCGCGAAAACCTTCGGCAGACGGTAACCAAATTCGTAGAAACAACATCTGTTCAACGGAGTATTAATAAGTCTATTATAATAAAACTTTAAAGAAAATCACATAGAATAAAATAGTAAAACCAGTGAAGGCCAAGGCTTAACACTGTGTAATTTATTAGATTAGTTGGTAATTTTGTTAATCATTTTTTTGAAAGGCACCTTTACTAAATGAGTATTTTTATAACGTGTTTACAAATTGGTTGACAGTCTTTTTTTGTCGGCTATTAATAAATAAATAAAAATACTTTATTAATACCACATCTAATTTCATTTCTTCGGTGTAGGTAAAAGAGTTTTTGGAAAAGTATATGAAATCAATTGGGTCTGGAGAGTCAGCCAGGTGACCCTGGTTTTCTTTCTTCGTCTTCATCCAGAGCATACATGTATGTTTCCTCTGTGGAGTTTAGTGTGTCTTAGCAGTTGCTCGATGAACTTGATCTTAGAACTTTAAAGGTATCTTAGAGAATCAGTTAAGTAGACAGACAGAGAGCTTGCTATTATGGCCTCCTTTTTGCCTGATAGTCGCATATGCTTGACTTGCTTCAAATATTTCGACTTAATAAAAATCGTTGAGTGCATGGAGAGACATTCAAATAGCAGAATTCATTACCGAAAAGCCTACAGAAGATTTAACTGCGAGATTCATAAAACAGTACAGTAAGGCAACCAGCTCTTTTTGGCGTATATAAATGCATAAGTTGTGGCTTGTTGAATCGTTTTAATACGCTTTTAACTAGAAAATGTACTTTCTAAAGATGCGCTTGTTATTGGCAGTAATGCTAAAATACTGAAAAACTTAAATATTTTTAGAACATATCCTTATGAGTAGCTCTCCAGCACTTCCATCGAACTTTTGATTTTGGAATGGCCTCTTCACATTAAATTATAATTCGACAAATTTATTGTCCTCATGGTCAATATCGCCAAATTCATTCTTGAAGAGTTTTTGAAATCCCTTTCAAATATGTTCATGTTCATGTTCATAGTGAAGACGTCCAGAAATGGAAAATCCGTTAATGTTTAGTCGGTTTTCACGATTTACTGCATCCGAGACTCGTCAATTAAGTTTTCTACAAATCGACTTCTATCCTTTATGATGTGCTTTTTTCCTGTGCTAGCAACTTATTAATAGCTATGGTACAAAAAAACATTTAAAATAAATTTTTTGACGAAACTGCTTAATCGGGGGTGTTCCAAAAATCTCTAGAGATTTTCGTATAAACGATTGAGCTTTGAACTAAACTAGGAGAACTTTTGATGTAAATTGACAGCAACGGTGCAGGCTACTAGATTATAGAGAAAAGAATTCGTACGCATCAAACCTACTTGTCATTGAACAGTCGGTTTTATATCTCTCAACTTTTGTCATCTAATCTAGTAGCCCAGCATTTTGAAGACATTTCACATAAAAAGGCAAGCAGTTGTAGCTCGAAATGAAAGCGTTTACAGGAAAATCTCTAGAGATTTCTGGGACACCCCCCAATATTTTACAATACTTTAAATGTACCATTGTTCAGTAACATTTCCAGTATTTTTATGAATTTTCGTACGAAACAAGAAAGAAAGTCGGTGAAGACCGACTATAGCATACTCTGTACCAACGAAATTATATGCTCAGCATAAATTTTGATGCTGCAGTAGTAGCTGAAAGCAGCGCTGCTTCTGCGCTGCAGCAGCGAACAGTCTTTTGATCATAACTCGAAAACCGTTCATCCAATCTTCACCATTCCTTTGGCTGATCGATAAGTTATCCTTATTACTTAATATATCTAGAAGGAACAACCCACCTATCTACAACTGTAGGAGATATGACGTTTTTTCTAAATTGCGGGGGCGGCAGGGGGCGTGGCCAAAATTGAAAATAAACTTGATCTGCCTGCAGACATAAGAAGCATATGTCCTATACATGTCAAACCTCTATCTCTTACCATCTCTGGGATCTGTGCGTTCATACGGACAGACAGACGGACGGACGGACGGACGGACGGACAGACCGACAGACGGACATGGCTATATCGACTCGGCAGTTGATGCTGATCAAAAATATATATACTTTATGGGGTCGGAGATGCTATCTTCTGGATGTTACATACTTTTGCACAAACTTATTATACGATATGTACCTTTGGTACAGAGTACAAAAATGTCAAGAAACTACGGAGTTTCAGCCACTTCAGGTAAGCCATGTCATGAATTAACCCCTTACGGTGACCCGGGATTACAAATCGTCGTATCATCCGAAGCACATGGGGCTAGAAAAAATTAGTTGTTAATTTTTTTTCATTTTTCGGTAAAGCTAGGTACGGAGATGCTGAGAATTTTCTCGCATTGTTTCATAGTTCTCAGAGCGGCCTCTGAGACTGTAGTGTGACCAGAAAACCACAAAGTGTCACTAAATCTGAAACGGTCAGCTTGTACTGGTCAGCTGTTCTTTGTTTATAAAAAAAAGAAAAATCGCTCTGAGAATGTGCTCTGAGAATTTTGTGCAGCGCATTCTCTGAGCTATGTAATTAGATGGGCTCCGAGAAAATTCTCAGCGTCTCCGTACCTAGCTTAAAGGTAAAAATACGTTTTAAGACTAAACAAGAATGAAAGTCGGTCAAGCACGACTATAGCATACTCTGTACCAACGAAATTATACGCTCAGCGTAAATGTCCATGCTGCAGTAGCAGCTGAAAGCAGCACTGCTACTGCGCTGCAGCAGCGAACAGTCTTTTGATCATAACTCGACAACCGTTCATCCGATCTGCACCATTCCTTTGGATGATCGATAAGTTATTCTTAAATATAATAATATTCCAAACCCACCATCTATCTTTAAAACTGTGGGAGATTTGACGTTTTTTATAAATTGCAGTAATAGCAGTCTTTTAAAATATCGTTTTGAGAAAAGCACGTTTAAAGTTAATAGTAAGGGGCTGGGCGTTTGACTTCATATCTCATTCATTATAACTCCGCTGAACTTAGCTGAAATTTCAGGATAAATTTCCCCTGTTCGTCCGTCCGTCTGTCCTTATGATCGCGTCGATCATAAGAGATAAAGCCACAAACCCATCTATTAAATCCGATTTTTGGTTGTATCTTTGTTCCATCCGAATGGCCATTTCATTCATTAACAGCATCAAATATAATTCATTTTTATACCCTTGCAGAGGCTACATATAAAATGGCCAGATGGTAATATCGCATGGAAGGAAGCATTTCCGACCACATAAAGAATACTTGATCAGCATGACGAGCTGAGTCGATATAGCTATGTCTGTCTGTCCGTCCGTCAGATTCTATGCGATTTCCTCCTTTAGTTTGAAAGCTATCGTCACGAAACTTTGCACGAAGTCTTATAGTATAAATACGCTGCACATTTATCTGAACTGGCCGAATCGGATGACTAAATCATTTAACTGCCATAGGAATAATAGGTCGAAAAACAAGTTTTAGTGAGAAAAACTATTTTGTTTTCATGATTCCTCGAAGTTTGGTCGAATTCGGACATAGCTGTCATAGAAAAGTAGAGTCTGCAAAGTAGTCTTTGGGATAAAACTTGTTTTTTTTCAATGGTATTTAGTAATCCAGATAACTTATCGATCCGCCAAAGGAATGGTGAAGATCGTATGAACAGTTGTCGAGCTATGATCAAAAGACTGTTCGCTGCTGCAGCGCAATAGCAGTGCTGCTTTCAGCTGCTACTGCTGCATCAAAATTTATGCTGAGCGTATAATTTCGTTGGTACAGAGTATGTTATAGTCGGGCTTGACCGACTTTCTTTCTTGTTTTATAGTTTACTTTTGTGATTACGCTCATCTTTAGCTAATTTGTATGTATTCAAAAATATGTACACATAAATCAGCTAAAATCGCGCGTAACCATAAAAGTAAATGATTCGGATAAAAAAATGAATCACTCAGGGTGAAATCCCAAACCTAGCTCAGAGCGTTGTAAATTTTTGCATGTGTTTTTGAGTACACCAGTCTACGTGTGTGCATGCTTACATGTGTGTATGTATGATGTAGAGTGTGCATTGTACATACATATCTATGTTTTCTTATTATTAAACTTTTTTCGGCAAGCGATAAACAAGAGAGGTTTGTTTACGTACTGCTACCATTATTGCGTTCACAACCAAATAAGCATATGTGACAGAAATGTGCTTAACTTTTCCGTATACTTAACTTTTGCGCTGCTTAACTTTTGCGAGTCCCTACTGTACATACAGTGAATCAATAAAGTAATGGCACACAACTGTTTTGAAACTTCGACTGTCAATAATTTTTTTTCCACTTAACTGAAAAAAAATTGTGAGATGTCATTCTCATTGTGGAAAATTTTACTATATATTTCTAAAAGAAAAATTTTGAATTTCACTTTAGATGTATGTTATATTATATAAAATAAGGAGAATCTGCATAAACTAACATCAAACAAGAAAGAAAGTCGGTCAAAGCCCGACTATAGCATACTCTGTACCAACGAAATTATATGCTCAGCATATATTTTGATGCTGCAGTTGCAGCTGAAAGCAGCGCTGCTTCTGCGCTGCAGCAGCGAACAGTCTTTTGATCATAACTCATCTTCTTCATTCCTTTGGCGGATCGATAAGTTATCCTAATAACTAAATATGTCCAGAAGGAACAAGCCATCTATCTTCAAAACTGTGGGAGTTATGACGTTTTTTCTAAATTGCGGGGGCGGGAGGGGGCGTGGCCAAAATTGAAAATAAACTTGATCTGCCTGCAGACATTAGAAGCATATGTCCCATACATGTCAAACCTCTATCTCTTACCATCTCTGAGATCTGTGCGTTCATAAGGACAGACAGACGGACAGACGGACATGGCTATATCGACTCGGCTGTTGATGCTGATCAAGAATATATATACTTTATGGGGTCGGAGATGCTTCCTTCTGGATGTTACATACTTTTGCACAAACTTATAATACTCTATGTATCTACGGTACAGAGTATAAAAAAGGATTGGCACACTTACCAAAAACTCATAAAGGATCATATTTAACGATGTCTAATACTTTGTTGGACCTCCCTTCGACTGCTGGAAGTATAGATTTATTATAACTTTACGGACATCTACCGGAATATCAGTACCACGACCCATTTGCCTATTTTACCACGAAAAAAACGATCAAAACTGACTGCAACTGCACAAGTGTACAATGAAATTTGCCAGAGTAACAGAATTAAAAAAGCAAACCAAGAATAACCCTTAAACAAACAAGCGGATGAGATGCATTCACAGTGTGCCAATACTTTGTATACCCTGTTCCCATTGAAAATGGGAAAAGGGGGATCATGAAGTTGTGCGAATGTATGTAACAGGGAGAAGGAAATTTTCCGACCCCATAAAGTATATATATTCTTGATCAGCATGCACAGCCGAGTCGATATAGCCATGTCCGTCTGTCCGTCCGTCCGTCTGTCCGTCTGTCCGTCCATCTGTCTGTCTGAATGAACGCGTCGATCTCAGAGACTGTAAGAGATAGAGCCACAAATTTTTGCACGAAGGTAGATTTATGCTGTACGCAGATCAAGTTTGTTTCAGATTTGAAAAATTCCACCCCTTCCCGCTTTTATCCCCAAAAAACCTAGACCTCCTCTAGAAATCCTAGACCTAAATAGCCGTCAGATCCACAATTTTCAAGTTAGAGCCTCGTGGTTTAGTATACAAATCCCCCCCACCACCACCATCAATTTATGGTCAGGACTAGAAAAAAGTGTTGTCTACATTTAGGTTGAAAATTTTGTTACAAAAACAAATAAATGAAAACAAATGAACAGGGTATTTTGTGGTCGGGAAACTCGACTGCAGCGCCCTTACTTGTTTGATGTTGGTTTTTGCAGTTTTTCCTTATTTTAAATAATGTAAAATATAGTAAAAGTCAAATTCAAAATTTTTCTTTTGGAAATATATAGTAAAATGTTCCACAATGAGAATGACATCTCACAATTTGTTTTCAGTTAAGTGGAAAAAAAATAATTGACAGTCAAAGTTTTAAAACTGTTGTGTGCCAATACTTTATTGATTCACTGTAGGTATGTATATTAGGCATATGACTAAATTGTAGAATCAAATTTACATGGTCCTACACGACGAGGCATATCATCAGAATACTAAATACACGATGATGGTATCCCCCGTCGTGTAGGACCATGTAAATTTGATTCTAAAATTTAGTCATATTCCTAATGTATTATATATACAATGCCCATTGTACTACTTACTCGAAAACGGTAAGAGGGAAATTATCAGTCCAGAGTATATATGTATGTACATACATATCTACATATGTATGTGTTTAATTATTTTACAATGCACCAAACTAGCCAGTGCTTCTTACTCACTGGGGTAATACAATGGTAGATATGTGGAGTTGGCACTTTTGGGGGAAATGTCCACTCCGTGTTATTAACATCTACAAGTCCAACATCGGTGGTGTTGGTCCCTTTGGTCCGTACAAAAGTTACACGTTGGTCATCTTTACCAACATTTTGTTCATTGTTCTTGGATTTCGCGTCCGTCTGCTGCTCCCTGGGGTGTGAAATAGAACTGTGTACCTCGTCATTGCTGGTGTCTGGCGTTGGCGAGACGCTGAGCGACTCCTCACGTTTTCGTAATGTACTTCGGACGAGACGCATTGTTAATGTTCCAGAGTTACCATTGACCATTGTTAGGTACACAAAAATTAATATTTTTGGAATTTTCTATGGACCCACGCAGGTACTCGGCAAATGTGTTGAAATTGTATTCAGTACTCTAACATCACAACGGTAGTGTCAGGTAGGCACCAGCGGTTAAAGTTTGACTAGAATATCGATTTTCTGTACATGGGTTGGCATATTGGGTGGGTTGAACGCTGCTGGCTTCCACTGCTGTGCTTAGTTTAGCCCTACTGGTCTGCTTGTATATGTATGTATATATGTACATTTGTCGGTTTGTAAATACATATGTATGAAGGTTGATGGCGTAATGATATGTGTCGAATTGTTTAATTTAGCAGCCTTTCGGGCTACAGAATTAGTTAACTGTACGCCACAAGATAGTACATTTGGATCAGATTCTTTTTTCTGCCTATCGTATAAATTTTGTTGTATTTCACTAAGTTGGGTTTCTTGATGATTTTAATGTCGTCGTTAATAACTTTCACAATCTAAGAATGTTTTTCAGGATTTTAGTATGTAGACTCGCGAAGCTATTTGTTGCACTTCAATTCGGGTTGAATGGTAGAGTGTATCTGAACAAAAGCTAAATATCACTGCCAACGGGAAGCAATACTAACACAGTCGGCTCTCTTGTTCCTCTCTATCTCTCACACAAAATTACATTTGTACATACAAACACAGTAAGTATGTGTATATATGTGTGACTTGTACAGCAGATATGAATGTAGATGTGCGAAACGTATTCTCGCAGTTCTCACTAATGCTACCATTCACGCTGACGTCAAGTAACCTGGGGTATTTTCGTTGCAAATACATTGTGTGCCAATATCATTAATCTTTATATGTAGAAAACTGTATCTATGAACATGCGCACATATGTATGTATGTTGGTGAGAATGAATATTTGAGATTGGGCTAAGATCTCTATAAGACCTTACGCTCTCCAGACAATTTAGCGTAGAGTACATACATACATGAATGTATGTATGTATGTATGTGAATGTGAATATATGTATGTGAATGTACAAAGACGCATAAAAATTTGATAAAAAAAAAATCAACGAATTAATACAGTTTATGAGAAAAATATTTGTTGCTACCCACAGAATTAAAAACACTAGACTACAAAATCAGATTTCATGCTTCGATAAAGTTTGAGACAGTTTTTTTCGCTACTGGAGGTGTTCGGGGCAGAACTGTTCGCAAAGTAAGGAAATGGTTTTATCAATAGATGACAATAGATGGCAACAATTGCCAATAGCCCAGACAACTAATTTGTCGATAATTTTAACTCTTATTTCAGTGCACTTTCCTACATCTTTAACAAAAGAGCTCTTTAAATGCGAAATAAACATATTACTGGCCAGATAAAAAAACTTTCATAACTTCATAATTGCAGATCTTAACGCGAGAAACACCAACTATTAAAGTCAAACCACAATCTCGGAGGGTAGAGCTCTTGTGCAAGAAATGCTCAGAGCCGGCTTCAGATGTATGAGCATTGAGAAACCCACGTACTTTTACAGCATTTGCTCATGGAAATTCAAGTTCATTGTTGGACTCGACCAATTCAAACTGCCGAATAGATTTCAATTAAGAGGTCAACCGCACCTGGTTGGGAGGACGCCACCATTTCCCTAAGACCTTTGAGATGACCACAAACAGGCAATTGACTGTTTCTTAACGCGACTAAAAATGCAGTTAAGTTCATTAACCTGTATATAATTCGGTATAGCTAATAGATTTTGCTCATATTTTCTCGTTTTCCAAATATTTGGTGTTGTTGCAGCCATCAAGGAGTTCAGTGACGCTGAATTGCTTTAAAAGTGGATTGAAGGTGGACGCAGAGAGCTCGCAATAAGGGATTTTATCTTTGGATCGATTAGTACAAGTCTGAAACTATCGACAAAGCAGCAAATCTGATAAAAAATACCAAATTTTAAAATGATGAAAACATTTCATTAAAAAAAAAATTGTGTTCTATATAGTTTTTTTTTGTATGAAATCGAAGAATACAGTGGTGGTAAGCCTAAAATTGCATAACAACAGTTTTACTTACAAAAAAATAAAGTTATTTAAAAATATAAAATTTAAATTCGTATTGGGCGTGGTCGGATTGGTCCAAAATATTGCTAATTTCTTATATTTGCCAGTACTATCAAATGTGTCAAGTTTTACCACTCTAACTGTGTTTGTCTAGTTTATGGCAAAATTTTGGCTTTTGCGGCCACTGTGCAGTTCAGGTTGACCGTTTCAGATTCAGTGACATTTTGTTGTTTTCTGGTCACACTACAGTCTCAGAGGCCGCTCTGAGAATTATGAAATAGTTCACGCTGCGAGAAAATTCTCAGCATCTCCGTACCTAGCTTTAGCATCAATGCACAGTGGATCCGGCAGAGGCCTAAAATCAAAAATATGAAATTCAAAATTTCGGAATCAAATTGATGAGTTTCATTTCTTGAAAGAACTGGTTAATCGATAGAGTAGTTCATTTTTTCCCATTCCAATCGATCCAGTTCCAAATATCGTCTAATGCAACATTTACACTATACTGAGTACTTATAGCGCACTTATTCTGCGTTTACATTAGCACACGGTCGCGTAATGCGTTAAGAGTTAAGAAAACAGCTGAGATTTGGTTTTGGCAGCAACAAGGAACTTGTTAAAGGTTAACGGAAATTGAATACGAGCGTATTTTTCGTATGTTATTATTAAATGGAACAAAATTACATGATGATGCAATGTATGAATTGCGTCGGCTTTGGCACCAGCCAATTGCTGCATCAAATCTCTTGTTCTTGTCATGCAACCGGCTTAAAATAAGTCTTATACCTATATTTATGTACATATAGACCACCAACGCCTTTCTCACCTATATTTTGACTCATACAGCCATGCTCCCATTTTCGCTTTCGCAAAAACTTTGCTCTGATTGCTTTGATCACCAAATCGTAAAAGTTGGTGCTCCGACATTGGGAAATCGCAAAGTTTTGCCGTTTTTAAACCGGCGACATCTGAGTCCGCGAAATGAAAAGTAAACGAACTATTTTTATTCAGTTCTCCAAGCTTTCTAGATATGTCTTACGGACTCTCTCACTCAATTCGCACTAAGGCAATATTTTAATCAATTATTTAATAGAGACACACAAAATTGAGCGAGATGGAAAACTGCTCACAAAAACAACAATTTGCGATTTGGCTATGGTATATATCGATATATGACTATCGATAGCATAAGTAGTGGCGCCCATCAGCTGTTTTTGTTATGTTACATGACACAAAACAAGTTGGGAATGGAACATTATCGATGAAAAAAACTGGCGAATTTCGGCGCGCTCTAAATTGAAATCGTACGAATATGCTGAAATCGTAATTCGCAAAAATACGTGAAAGCCGTAGCATGGCTGATAATCATGTTTTTTGTCTGATGAATTAGACAAACCATTTTTTTTTAAATTTGCGGCACATGCTTACAGCTGTTTTTTGTTGTGCTAGTGACGATATTTGCGCGATAGGCAAAATGAGCAACACTTATCCAGTGTAACGAATAAATGCACATCCAAATGAAACTCAAATTTTGTCACCACTAACGCCCTATCCTTTTTTTGATAGGGAAAAAGCTGCTTGATGCCGCTTAACGCAAAACCCAAAACGCACTCCTATTGTAGATAGCCTATAAAAATCCTTAAATGAATCAGTTATATTTTTATACCCTTACAGAGGGTATATTGAAATTGTCCAGATGATTGTAACGCATAGAAGGAAGCATTTCCGACCACATACAGAATATATATTCTTGATCTGCATGACGAGCTGAGTCGATATAGCCATGTCTGTCCGTCTGTTTCTATGCTATCTCCTCCTCAGTTTTCAAGCTATCGCCATCAAACTTTGCACAAAGTCTTCTGGTCCAAATACGCTGTACATTTGTCGAAACCGGCCGGATCGGATGACTTTGGCATATAGCTGCCATAGGAACGATCGGTGAAAAACTAGTTCTAGTGAGAAAAACTGTTTTGTTTTTTATGCAATCGTCTCCAAACCCTCCATCCGTATCTACTAGTTTTTATTGCTTCTCTATAATTCTGCCAAATTTGGTCGAAATCGGACATCTATATAATATACCTGTCATACAAAAGTAGATTCAGAAAAGTAGTCTTATTGGAACTTTTTGGTTTCAGTGGATATGTATTTCAAATTAGTTAGAAAACGGCCGAGCCGAAGTTTACTTTCCTCTGTTTTTTTGTGTAAAACGCTTCACAGCATGTGTTGCAAAAAAGGTAACAAAGAGCAAAAAAGACTAAATAACTTATTTAATCAATATGAATATTGAAAACAGAGGTTTATTTATTTAACGTTCAAATAATGTTTGTTTTGTGTGCTTAAAAAATATTTGATTGTCAACCCCTTTATTTGTGTTTTCTCGATCACCAAAATTATTTTCAGGTAAGCTTATAGTTGATACGCCTCCAAAATTATCCAAAGAGACTTTTTGTATGGTATTAGGTAATCAATAGATTCTAAAACAGTTAAATTTGGCTGACGACTTGCACCTCAATTAGTTTTAGAAGCTTCGAAAAAAGTCGCTCGTGATTACAGTTACGTTTTTTCGTTGTCTTCACGTGTTGTTGTTAGCGTG
>JAWNNM010001901.1:0-38460 GCA_035044965.1 Lordiphosa andalusiaca | reverse complement strand
ACATATTTAGGTGTTAATCGCCTCATTGGAACGTTGGCAGCGGATTTGCGGCCATTGTTCCGTGGGTTCTCTGGGTAAATATTGATGCCAGCGATTATGGCTATTGATGCAGTGACAATGGACTTTCCAGGCATTATCCGCAACGAGCGATCAGTCGCAGTTGCAGCCCCTGTGCCTCGAGTCTATTAGTTGCAGCCTTGGCCGAGCTCAGTCAATCGTGTATTGGCTTTATGGCACATTATCCCCTAAATCGCAAACAAAACGGCAACAAAAACAAACAGACCAGTGCAAATGCAGGCCAAAACATATGCCAGGGGTAGGGATCGGAAACCAAACCGGAGATAGAAGGTATTAGGAAAATTGGCAAATGGCTTTCAATGCTAAACTGGCTGTGGCTGGTCTAATCTGTTTCAGTTTTAGGACTAACTCAAAGTCGAACCTTTCTAATCTTTAACTTAACACAAGGGAAACCAAGCGAATATAAAACTTGGATCCATTTCTGAACTTAAAAGTTGTTAAAGAATGAAAATTCTTGCCCTAAAATTAAATTTATGGATCCAAGAATGACTTTTTTATGTAGTATTTCATTTAATTTTCAGAGTTTTTAGAACTTTTTGATTTAGAACTTCGCTTTCTCACTTCGTTCAGTTAGTAATCCTCACTCTGCCCCAAGTATACAAGCCAGAATGAGATCGAATTTACCTGGAATTCCAACAACAATCTTATGTGTAAAATGTCCATACCAGCTTAGCTACAATGTTGTTTTTAGGATCAGGTTCAGGTAACCATTAGTTTATAAGCTTCGATTTCCTTTTACCACACTTGGTTCTGGCCCGGTTGCTAGCCATTCAAACGAGATTTTATACTCGAAATCTTGTATTTTCCCCAGCAAATCCAATCTGTGATCTAATAGAAATCCAGTCTCGTATGCATATCACTCAGTTTATGTATCTTGCCACCAGTTTAACATCGACATCAGCAATCTTTCACCATCTCTACAAAACGTTCATGTCAGTAAGTTCAAATTACATTTAATTGCTGAACATTTTGCTTTCGATTTGAGTCCAAGGCCAAAGCCGAGGGTGGTAAAAATCTGCCAAATCCATGTTCTGGGCTTAATTTGTAAAAGAGATAACATTTACACGTCAAAGCGTTAATGCCCGGAAAGCGGGGGGGTTGTGTGCAGGGGCGGGGCGTGACTGTTGTTGCGGGTGATGATGAGGATGTGGATGTGGATGAGAATGGTGGTGGTGAAATACAATAAGTTGGCCTAAGTGAATTTGAATCTCAATTGAATTGCGAGTTTGAGTGAATTTTTTGTTGGGTTACTAAAGCAGGGGCAGGCGCTTTACGCTTGTCTGGCCAGGCTGACTGGCGAACCCAATTATCTTTCAATAAAACAGGGGGCAAGGGCAACGAAAAGTGCATCCTCAAGTTACACACACACACACACTCACGCGGGAAGAAAATGTTGCTGTAACGGATTTGTATTTGGCAAATCCCAAAAGCCAAAACGGCAACAGCATAACTACACTCAGAGAAATCTCCAGTCATGTTTTGTATATCCAGTTTTAGGTAAGCTTTGGTATTGGTTGTACCAAGGACATAGAACTGCTATAAAAGTGAAAGGGATGGTGGAAATCGAAGCCTTTCGAAAAAACGTTGCACACAAACAGCTCACATATGTAAAATCGAGGGTACACCTTCCGAATTTTCCTGTATATTTTACTGATTATAACTTGTTTGGCCTGATTCATCTGAAAGTCGAGACTACATGAGCTTAAAAAGGTTCAAGATGAGTATTATAAGGTTATCACTTTAAGAACTAATTTTTAGCTGGTTTTAAGTTGAAATTGTACGTTGTTTAAGAACAACATTTGATGCAGTTCGGTGCAAGGTTTTATATATGAATCTCACTTTATGGGAAAATCTCATTTAACCGGATCGAATGTCATTATTATTGCAACCTTTGAAGTTATACTGCTGCATCCTGCATCATATTCTCTAGAATCACTTAGAATCATTTCTTGTAAGTACAACATCTTCAGCGATCTGCCTTGGTTTATTTTATGAAGAAAGAAGTTTTTGTAGAAGTACATCTAAATGGTTAGGTATGCTTTACTGTGCGGTGGCTGAGTTGAGTAAAATTGTGCTCATTTCAATAATCCATTTGATTTAGCCATGTCCGTGCTTTGGTATTTTTATGCGTATTAACAAACAGATCTAAGAAATGACAAGAGATAGAGGTTCAACATGGGAAATTGGAAAATACGTTATATCTCCTACAGTTATATAGATAGATAATATTTTTTATATGTTGACTTCAGCGTTATGAAAATCTATAAAGAGTGTTTAACTAACTTCTAAGACCAACTAGGTTTATTTAAAGAAATTTATGGACTTTAGAGAGGATCAGAACGGAAAGAACTTCTGGTTCTGGTATGAAGGAATATTTTTAAAAAGTTCATGTGACTACTTCTCCCAAAAAGAAAGATCTGAATAATCTTTACTTTATAAGAAATACCAAAACAAACTTACACAAACTATCTTCCTGTCCACAATAGTACATATTCTAGTTTTTCTCAGTGTACCTATATGGAATAAGCAGACACATTTTTTGAGGGGGTTGCTGGGAACTTGGATCGCTTTGGCGTAACCCAAATCTAGCCTGCGGGCAAACATCTTTATTAATTCATAATTCAATCGGGGCGCTCGAACAATGCCCGGGCTTGGGCTTTGCCTCTGCCGTTGTCTGTTCCTGGATGATGATTTTGATTTGACTTCAATTTTCCTCTGGTTTTTTTTTTGTTTTTCAGTAATTTAATACGATTTTTCAATTTTTCCAAATGCAACAGCAGACAATGGCAGACATGATGAGCTGTGGAGGCTGTGCCATTTGGGTTGATGATGATGGCCAGCAAAATTGTATGGCAATTGGAAAATTGGTTTAGCAATTTAGTTTAATTAGTTAAATTAAAGCAAAATTGGCCAAACTGCACTATGGTACACATATTTGTGATTTTCTAGAACTTAAAAAAACTGTGAAAATGCTAGCAACTTGAACTAAACTAAGTGGTTGAGTGAAAAAGTGAGTGTCAGGGAAATTGAAAGGCAAATTTGCCACATGGACCTTCGACTTAACATTTGTGTGCTGTTTGTGTGCAAAGTTTGTTTCGCCCAGCATTGCCAAAAACTTAGTCCCCTCACTCCGAGATGCGTTCACTAAATCTCTCCCTTTTGGCATTTCTTCTAAAATTTATGCACAGCGCATTTTGTGTGTGTGTTTTTCTAATCCGTTTCCAAAATCTCCAAAATCCATGCGGTCTGTGAGGGAAACAATAACAAAAACCATAAAAGCCGAGCGGAAATGTTTCAATCGGAGAATCCATGGCCGTTGAGTGCTTTTGTTAATCCCAGGATCGGAGGCAAGAGACAGCCGCAGCAGCCACAACAGCCACGCCTTGGGCCTGCAAAACGCCTTTTGTTTGGCTCAGGACCTGGCATCTTGATAGAACGTCCGGAGCTGCCTTTTGAATGCTCTTATGAATTACGCATCGACGCCTACTCCATTCTGTCTGCTCTAGCAGTCTTTTGTCTGTTGCACCTTTCGCCTGAATCTGACTCCTGGTCTCATCGATATTCTCTTCAGCAACCGTCGTCGTAGTCGACGTCGTCGTCGTCGTCGTTGTAAATCTCATTAGACACAGAGATTCATCTTTCATTTGGCTGCTCAACGAGGACAATTAAGACAAGTGTCAAATTATTTGTAACCATAAGCCTTAGAGCCACGCCCCTCCCCTTCAGCTGCAGGGGATGCTCAAGTGTTTTGGGGGGGACTCCAACTCCCTGGTTCCCCCCCTTGAGAAAAAGGGTTCAAGGTGTTGAGGTGGCATGTGTGAAGTGTGTTTGCTTTGCTCCAGAAAAGCCTAACCTCCTCTCCAAATTTGTCACGCTAAATTATCATAATATAGACGAGTTTATTGATTCGCCTTGTTGACTGCCACTGGCCTTTTCCACAATTGTCAGAACAGATGCCCTGCTGGATCTGGCTGGTGGTGTTGCCTGACGATGATGGTGTTGGTGGTGGTGGCTGTGGTTGTTTGCCCAGGGAATTTACATTGCCCCCCCATCCCACGCACCCAGCCAACTCTTTTCGTTTTGCTAAAATTTTATTCAAAACGCGTTTGTCTATTTACAGTACATTTACGCATTTAATGATGGGGTTCCCCTGCCCCATCCCTGTCCATTCACTTTTGACAGGCGGAAAAAGTGAGCAAATGTCTGTCAAAAGATTTAAAGATGTGCAGGCTAAATGGCAAATGTTTACATATATTTTTGTGTGTGTGTGTGTCTGTGTGTATGCATGTGCTTGTGGCTCCCTTTGTCAATTTACATGAAGCCAATAAACTGGAGCACAGTGGAGCAAATTGACAAAAATGGTGAGGTGGAAAACAGCAATATGGAAAGTAAAAGGTTACCTCCGGGCTTATCAGTAACAAGGACGTTTAACTTCCTGCTGCAGAACTAGCGATTTCCATTATCCACCCAAAAGAAGGAAATAGAAGCCCATTGCTGAAAGGATTAAGCCATGTAAGTCAGTCTGTTTTAAAGATATCTTCATCAAACTTCGCACGAATTCCTTAAATACAAATACGCTGCACATTTGTCGAAACCGGCCTGATCGGTTGACTATATCTTATGGCTGTCATGGAAATGATCGGTCGTAAAACTTGTTCTAATACGAAAAACTTTGTTGTTTTCAATGGAAGCCCCTCCAAGCTCCACATTTATTAGTTTGCTATGATTTTTAATGATTTCACAAATTTTGGTCAAAATCGCACAACTATATAGTATAGCTGCCATAGAGAACTGAGGTTTGAAAAAAAGTCTTATTAAGGAGAACTTTTGTGTTTTCAATGGTAGAGTCTTAAATTTTTACATTTATTTATTTTTTGTAGTTTTACACAATTCTAAAAAGTTTTGTTTAAATCGGTTGACCATAGCATTTAGCTACCATGGAAAAGATCGGTTGAAAAACTAGTTCCAGTGAGAAAAACTTTTTTTATTTTTTAAGAAAACCCCTCCAAACTTTATAAAACTTAGTTTCCTATGCTTTCCCACGATTCCAATAAGTTTGGTCGAAGTCGGACATCTACATAGTGTAGCTGCCATAGAAAAGTAAGGTTAAAAAAATGGTCTTAGTTGGAAAATATTTTAAATTTTCAATGTTAGCGTCCTAAATTTTTGCATTTATCAATTTTATAAAGTTTTACACAGTTCTACAAATTTTTGTCAAAATCGGTTGACCATAGCCTATGGCTGCCATAGAAAATAAAGGTCAAAAAACTTGTTTTAATGAGAAAAACTTTTTTGTTTTCAATCAAAACGCCTCCAAACTTTGTATTTTTTAGTTTGCTATGCTTTTCTCATGACTTCACAAAGTTTGATGAAAATCGGACAGCTATGTAGTATAGCTGCCATAGAAAAGATGGGTTGTAAAAACAGTCTTAGTAGGGAAAACATGTTTGTCTTTAATGGTAACGTCTTTAATATGTGCATTTTGTGACTTTATGTAATTTCACACAATTCTACAAAGCTTTATAGAAATCGGATGACCTCGTTTGTAGTTTTATGTTTCGATGTGGAAGATGCATTTTTCTTTGAAGACACCTAAAGAAACTGTTGCTGCTTTAAGAGTGATAAATTTCGACGTAAGTACTATTTATCATGGTTTTAATCATGGCTAAGTTAGAACATTAGAACTATAGAACTAGTGTCTATGGAAAGTCACTATTAGAACAAATGGGATATCTCTTCTAGAGTTTACATGTAAAAGCTCTTTGAACAAGATAATAACCCATATACCACTCCCACACATTAGATGGATTATAATAGGATTAGGACTTTGATGGAAGTCTTAAAGGGGCCCTGAAATATGGGTATGGGTATGTAAGGAGGAGACAGCAAGCAAACAACAACTAATACACTTCAACTGTCCATTCTTCAGAAAGAAAAGATAATAGCAGTCAAATTAAAACATCGAGAGCATTTCAGTCACGGTCAACATTTCAGCGATCATATAATAAAAGTAATATCACCCACCCCTCAAACATATTCTAATTGCTTTCAACTTGACTTGACAACTAAAGTCCAAATATTGTGCACACTTTCCATGCTGCTGCACTCCACGGTGCATTATCAGCGTCTGTGCTGTGGAGTCCGCAGGGGGAGGGGGGGGGGAGTTGTAAAACAACAATTGCCAAACGAGACGAGATGAGACGAGATGGGATGCGATGAGAGGAACTCTGGAGGAACAAATTGACAAAACCATTTTGCCCTGCCTGGAGGGGTGCATAAATTGAATTTGGAATATGTAAACCTTTGCATTGAAGCTTTTTATTTTGTGGTTAAACTAATTGAGTCGTCTTGTAAATTATGTAAATGCGGACAGTGGCTGACGCCGAATTCAGCCGGCGACGACAACCGCCTACAAGTAATGCCGCCCGGCGTTAATAAATGTCAGCGTCAACCCTGCGTGTTCCCTGCGACGCGACGCGGCGACGAGGCATTAATTTGATAAAACAACAGGAGCAACAGTCTGCGCTGTGTTTGTTGTTTTAGCTGCAGCTTTCGAGTTTTTGGTTGAACGCTTCTGTAATTGGTAAATGGCCTCCGTTGCCGCCGAATGACACATTCCCCTGGCCGAGTGTAAAATCAATTACGCGCTGCCTCCATTTGTGGCCCAGGTAAGGCGCCATTTTGTGGCTAATTGAAACATATGGCCGTCGTCTTGGCTATCCACCATCTATCTATCTATCTATCGTTTCCTCTGTACGTTCTGGGCGCGTCTGCGTCTCTGCCAAAAAAGGGAAATAAGGTCAAAAGTGTCACATCATGCGTAATGATGACGATGACGATGACGATGACGACGCGACGCCATGGCGAGAGTCCAAAAATAAATGCCTCAAGTGATCGAAAATGCTTGCAGCGAAAATTAACTGACAACGCGGCGTATACTTAATGTGCCAGCTACTGATAATTGCGCCTTCAAGAGTTTTGCCCAGAAGAAGAAGACTCACGACTCAGCCGCCGACTCGCTGACTGACAACATGCACATGGCCTGCTCTGGGCCAGGTCTCTCACCTTGTAATTTGAGATGAGTTTTCTTATTTTTTTTGTTGTTTTTGTGGAAAAGGAAGCACTTATCCAACTAGTCAGGCGGCCCATCAATCTGAGCAAGTGACTCTGTGGCGCTTGCATCTCTAACAGATTAGATCGACTTGGCATATGGTGTAAATACACTGAGCAAAACAGAAAGTTGGTGAGGGTTTAGGTCTTCTCACACACTTCTTAACATATAAGAGCTTAAAAACTATGCAAAATAAGTATGGAAATTCTTTAATCAAGTGCTTTCCGTACTTAATATAAGACTTGAAGCTAAAGAAAACGAGTACTGCTTACATTAGTTTGAAAAATAGATCGGAATTGCCAAAAGTTCTTGAAATAGCATGGTTAGAGTGTTATTTTCTCACTTATCTACCCATTGATACCGTTTGTACTTGATCAATGCATTTTCCCAAAGTGTACATATATATGTATATATATAAAAGCATGTATATAAATAGAATATATAAGCCAAATGTTCCCAGGGAGCAGCCAGCTCTGAGCCCATAATGACGATGATGTGGTGCATTTGTGTGAGTGACAGTGACGCGTCACTTTTTTTTTTTTTGGGATTTGGATTTTCGTTGTGGTGAGAGGGCCGCTGGCTGACTGGCTGCATCGCCATCGTCGACGTAGTCGTCGTATGTTTGCCTACTGCATGGGATATTTTATTTTCATAAGGCAGCTAAGTAAACCACTCAAGTAGGACATGGCAAGGCCGGACATGTCATCGTTGGCGCCAGGCACCATCAGTGGGAGAAGAAAGGCTGCTGCTGCTGCTGCTGCTTTGACTGTTGTTATTCTTTCCCTTGGACTTGGTTCGCCGCTGTTGTGGCTGGGGTGTTTACACAGAAATTGATATTTTATTTCAAAATAAAATAACAACAATAATGCGGAAAAGGCATATCGGTGCAGCAGACGGATAAGTAGTGAGTATTATAACAACAAGTCAAGAGAAATCGAAATTTGTTTCCTTGCCTTTGTTGCCACAAAGATGGAAGCGATGGGCGGAAACACTGGCAACTTGCTGAAGTTCTTGAACGAAAACTAAGGTTTTTCACTGAATTATGCATAATTTATAAAATGCATAAGATACATACGTTAGGATCGTGGCCTTAACTCCTACCAACTGTCATAGTTACTTGTGTTCCAAGCCTATCTTGTTACAGTTGGTAGTTTGTGTTTTTAACTCATTCAGCTGCAAGCTTTGATAAAGGAAGATTTCCTTGCAGTTATTCCCAAACCAACCCTGACCAATCTTGCTCTACGGTGCTCCCCCACTGAGTTACAACTCTCTCAACAGCCCTACTTTCTGTGCATATGCCAGGATTTGGGTGGACTCTAGGTTACTCTGTTGAATCTGCGCCGCAGTGTGTTAATATATGTTCAAAGGACTCCTCCATCTCTTCACAGTATCTACATAGTTAGATGTTTGTTATGCCCAATTTGTACAGGTGAACACACAACCTGCAGGTGGGCCGTGTAGAGCCCTTTCCAGATCCTGGGGGCATGCTTTCCTTGTTGGATCAATTTTTGATACCTTTGGTGGTGGTGACCTACTATTAATGCTTTTGCTTGTCTCTCTGTCTTTGGCATATTCTCTTCCTTTTTAAAGATTTGTTGGCCTACGCCTCAGTAGGATGCTGATGCTGATTTCCTGTGATATTTGTGTGTGCCGGTGGCTGGAGGGGTGCCTACTTCAGCAGCTTGCTTCGTATGCTTTTGTCCACTAGGCTTACTATCTTTTTGAGTAAAATCGATATAAATCTGTTGGATCTAAAGGACTTTGGGTTAGTTAGGTGTTTCTTTCCTGCCTTGTGCATGAAGACAATCCTTGCTATGCGCCAAGCTTGCGGGATATACCCACTTGATAGACTGCTTATCATCATTTTATTGAGCTGAGGCATGGTAGGAGTGGGTCCTTCCCTTCCTATTATACTTCCAGGGGTTTAAAGGATTTAAAAGGACCAACTGCCCACTTGAGTCTTCCTACTGCAACAATTTTCTAGGTTTCTGACCAGTCAGAGCTATGAGGGTGAGACGGAATCTCTGTTGGTCGTTACGGTCCTCCATCTGGACGTTCAACTGATGTTTCCCAGAAAGTCAGTGTCTAACAAGGGACGTACACTTTCTCTGTATATGTCTTTATAAGCGAGATGTTGCCGTCCGGGCTTTTCTTAACCAGGCCTTTTCGCAACCTTGCTTCTTCATTCGTGTCCTAGTTAGAATCCCAGATTTTCCCATAGTACTTCCTCTTGGCTTTCCAAATCTCACTATTGTATAGTGCCAGGGTTTACTTGTTCTTAAGATAGTCTCCTTCATTAGAAAGGCTGTTCTTTTAAGAGTCTTCAAGATAGAATTCCACCCAGGAGCATCATTTTCTTATGGAATTCTCTTCATACGCATCGATTATGATGTTTTTTATTTCGTCTAGACCAATTTGGATTTCTAGGGGTTGTTTTGGTTTCCGAATCCTATGAAATTTGACTACTAACCAGAATTGGAAATCTCCCCTCGCTTTGAGGAGGTAACTGTTACGAATACTTTTTAAATTGGATCATTTCTATGGTCCGACATAGATTCCTTTGAGAAGACCTGCCAGTCCTTCAGAAAGAAGGGCAAGCTACATGCTGGAGAAGGCGAGATCAAGGACAGTTCAGCTTATCACCCGAAATCAGCAATTCGATTGAGAACCGGCTTGCATCCCTGGTTAAATACGAATTCATTGGATAGTTTGCTTTAAGTTTGAAAAGTTTAAGGAGCTGGAACGTGTTCGTACACTCAATTATGTTGTAGAGCAAACATAAAATCGAAATCTAGGTATCCAAATCCATTTGCCATCCCCATCCACTCCCAGCTCGTAAGGCATTTAGGTATCCACCCGCCATCCCAGCCAATATAAAATGTACAATTCGTGCATCTTCGGATTCAAATTCTTAACTCGTTCATTCGTTCATTTTATTGCATTCTAAATGTAATACGTAAGCTCTATGATTTGCATTACTTAAACTCTATTTACAAATTACGTACACACACAAATTAGAATGAAAACGTTTCGAATTTCAGCTCCCCGGATGGGATTCATATGCGTACCTCTCTCTCCCTCTCTGCGTCACTTAAATGGCTATCTTTGAAAAGTGTGCGTCGAAGTTCGGTGCTTCTTAGTGGGTATGGGTTAGGGGGTAGGGGTTAGGGGGTTAGGAGCTAGATTGGGGTATAGGAAACATGCCAAAGTCTTGCCAAATTAGGTTCCTTCTAAGTAGCTCGAACTTGTTTCAAGAATGCTGCTCTTAACTACAGATGACTTAAAATTAGAATTGAAACAATTTGAATAGCTGGGCCTTAGTGTGTGGCTTGAGGGGGGATGTGGGGGGCGGGTGGCCACCTCAGACCCGCTGATATCATGTGATCTCGGGCGCAGTATGCTTCAGCTCGGGCGATGTGGAGAAGGGTCTGTGCAACAGCTGATGGGCACTGTGATGATAGTTGGTGGTGGTGGTCGCCTCATGTCCCACCGATGCAGCCGCAGCACCCACCGCCGCCGCCACCGCCGACACGGCCGTAGAGTTGAGTTTCTCGGGGGAATTGATGCGCAACTTGGGAGCCGGTGGCGGTGGCACACACTCCACACTATAGGCAGCCGCATAGGCCGGATGATGCAGATGTGAGGGTGCTCCGCCGGCTCCACCGCCGTTCAGTGTTAGGGATTGCGGCAATTGTGGATGCGGCCTGATGACAATGGGTTGAATGGGAAACTGCTGGGACATCTCCTTAAGGCTGCTAAAACTTTGCAAGTAACAGCCGGCATTGAAGAGGCTACTGGCGGCATCCAGTTTGAAGGGAGGCAGACAACCCGGCGGCAGCGAGCCCGCTCCACCTCCAACGCCATAGGCCGACGGCAGTTGAGGCGGCGTGGGCGAGGGCAGGGAACTGCTCAAATCCCGCGGCTTATCATCGTCCACACTGAGACTCTCCTCCCGATCATTGGCACCGTTCGAGGTGCTGCCCGGACTGTGCTGCAGTTGTAGGCTACTCGGCACCGGCGAGTGAGTGCCCAGCGAAATGTCCGAATCGGAGCTATCGGAGGGTGTGGGTGAGGCGCCACCGTCGGCACGACGACTACGACAACCCAGTCCGGAATTGTTCTGGTTGTGCTGAATGCTGCAAGTGGAAGAAGAATAGGGGAAGGGATTAGTATTTGGGTAGAGCCAGGGACAGCGAATAGCTTTGTAAGGCAACACACGTCACCTTCACCAGCTACTGGCCTGAGTTTTGAAGCGAGTAGACATGAGAAGGAGATTTGCCGTTCAAATTCGGCGTAAAACATTGAGAGACGTTTGACTTCAGCACTTTTATCCAAAGGTTTATTGATATAAATAAAGAAAATTATACTCGTTACCAAAGTAATAAGTTTTTGAAGAAGAAAGGAGTCTTCTCCCACCCTAAAAAGTATATAGCCATGTCCTTTTTTCTGTCTGATTGCTTCAGCTGCTGCTGCAGCCTTTAAATTCATACTGTGCATACACTTTTGCTAGTAGAGAGTATATACTAGTCGAGCTTGAACGACCTTATGCTTGCTTGAACGGGCAACACAGAGACCTTCCTTCTTTTCCAAATTATCTGGCATTTTACTATACCCTAGGCAGCGATTGCTTCAGAGATTTGCTTAAGCAAGGATTCTAAAATCAACCCATCACTGTCAACCGTAGTATCCTAAATAAGTTTTCTAAGCCAGTGCTGTAGTCCGGGGTTAGTCCTCCACACGCAAAGCGGCACCACGGAATCAGTAATATCCAATTGGTACACTTCCTGGTACTTTTTTACCCTCTGCTCTACAAGCCAAGCGCATTCCGAGCTTCACAAAAACTGAAATCTGTTTGTCTGAACCGTAGGACTCGCACAAAGAGGTTGTATAACACTGCTGAGGACATTCAGTGTTGGAAAATTCGCTTATTAGGTTGGTACTGTCATTTGATGAAGTGGAAAGTGCAGATATGATACAAATTGTGCTTAAGCTTCTCATTCTCGTTGAATTTGAATGTGAGGAAAGCCTTTCCTAATCTGGTCCCCTCTCTCTCTCTCCTACCTCTTGCCTCAATTGCATTTTCACGCCTTTCAATCGTCCATCATCATCATCATCATCATCATCATCTAGTTGCCTAGGCTGCCGGCTGTCTGGGTTAATTAGTTCATCGCAACTGGACAGTTGGACATTCCGGACAGTTGCAGTGGCTGAGCTGCGGCTAAACGCCCATTAGTCGGCTCATTTGTCGTTGGCCAGCCAGGGGTTAACTCCAACAGCGACTGTCCATAAATCTGACAACAACTTTCACACATGCTTAAGACAAATTGTCTCTGGTCTCCGAAAAACAAAAGGCGCGCCACATGACTTGACCAGAAGATGACTTGATTAGCCGCCGCCGCCATCGGCCATCGGCATCATCATCTGCATCACGCCATGACTCCTGCAATGTCATAATTATCGGTTAGGATTCGCGCAATTTGTTGACCCATCAGCATTAATAATGCCACGTCGGAGTCGCGGCCAGGGTTCGCTAGTCCTTAAAGCGTGCAGCTCGTGTTGTGTGATTAATGGTGCACTCACAGTGCCAACTCCAGCTCAGTTGGAGCAACAGTCAAGAAATGTATCTGCGGCTACCTTTTTTGTTGTTCCACGAGGCCTGAAATCGTTTAGTTGCCTAATGTGCCAACTTGATGGATCACTCAAACTGGGCCGGGCTGATGAATTGTTTGCGGGAGGTGCGGGGAGGGGGAGACTACCTGCTGCTGGGATCTTGGGATTGGAGATTGGAAAGGCCTGTCTGCTCAACTATGGGAAAGTATTGAAATTCAGTTTGCGGTGGGTCGATTCAATCGAAATTTAAGCGGTAGCCGAAGCATCCTTCCTTCTGGTAGCCAACTTTGGCACGGGCGACTCAAGGCCATGTGTACACCTCATTAAGTCAGCCGGCACGCTCGGCTTGAGCCCAAAATGTGTCCTACACACAGATACACATTTTCCACACAATTGACTAAGCAAAGGGGCAAGGAAATTGGATACTGTGTGGCACCTAACCAAAATGACACGAATGTAATTACCCGCTTGGACATACCAAAACCAAAAAAAAAAAAAAACAAATCCAAAAGGAGCAACCCCAGGCGGCCCCAGGCTGAAACCCGAGACCCATTGAAATGATTTTAATCGGCTCATGTCAGAAGATGAAGATTCCGACTGGGATTTTGGAAACGAATTGAAATGAAACTCATTCAGGCTGCAAGAACATAGGTAATATGATCCCCCGGTCGGGTATATAACTCTTTTCCATTTTTAAAAATATGGCTTAAAGCCGGCCAAGGAATTCCTATTCAATGAACCTGCCCCGAAAACGGAGAACAAAATCAGGCAGAAAGTAGCCCGGGCTCTGATCCATAATTGTGACATTCAAATGGAATTTTATAAATTGTGTAAATATTTAGACAACGGCCGGAACAGCAGCAGGCGTAAGAGCAATCCACTTCCCCGGGGGAGGGTTTAGCGTTTAAGTGCAATCAACGTTGACAAACAGGATTTCAATTTGTGCGCATTTGAATATTGTCCCGTCAACAACCCCTTGGACTTGTCAATGAACAACAGCATCTCGACTCCGACTCCAACATCGACATCGACATCCACATCCGGTGCTCATCGAGTTCTGATTAATTTCTTTAATACACTTTCTTTAGGGCCTTCAAGTGTCCGACACGGCGGCTGCTGCTGCTGCTGCTGCTGCTCCCCTTTTGTATATTTTTCTCACAAGCCACCGAAAACGGTAGTTGTGTTGTGCAAACACCGTCGAGTGCTCCACCGGCTCCCATCGCCATCATCATCATCAGCCTGGGCATGGGCATGGGTATGGGCATGGGTATGGGTACTTATGTGGCTCAAGTGCTCTGTCCGTACGCGCAGCCAAGTGGGCACTCGGACTCGGATATTGACAATGGCGATGGCTTCTGCCCCTCCGCGGTTCTTCATTAGAATTCCAAGTTCGTGGACAAGCTCTCTTGCTTCTCATTTGCTGTTGCCTTCTGCTCCTTTCCCACCCCCACTCCCCCCACCCCCCGGTTTGATTGATCATTGACATTTACAACATATTTGTCCAATTTTATTACACTTCTCATTTGTTTCTTGAATTGATTTGATTTCTGCTGCCTCATCTCGTGTTGTTGTCCGTTCTGGACAAATTGCTTGGCCCGCATATCGTTCGTGCCCTGACACCCGCCCACTGTGCACCTAATTTGGCTGCTGCCGCTCTCTCGCCACTCTCCAGCCACTCCATCCTCCATGTGGGCGAATCTCAGGCATTTCAATTTCATGTGTAATTCACGCAATAAAATAATCAACGCATTTGGATTTAACCAAAGTGGTTTTTGGTATCGTTGTCGTGCCGCCTCAAGTGGTAATTGATCAAAATCAAGTCGTAAGCTCCAAAGAAGAAACACAAGATGAATTATTGACTAAATGGTTAACTAAGCAGCCAGTTTTGTGGAGGCAAAATTTGAGTGAAAACTGATTTTCGTATACTTTCGTACTATCTTACAAGGGCTGTTCTAGAAGGAAATATTATATAATATATCTAGAAGTCTCAGACCTTTGATTTAAAGGCTTAGGTAATTCCAAAATGACCCCAAAGACTTGAAATTCCAGATAAAGGTATAGATAATTTGTTAAAATCTCCATAATGGTCTAAGTTCTTAGATCCTTGAAGTTTATTGAATGATTCCGAAAAGGGTCGATCTCTCATCTTCTAAATAGCTGCTATGTGTCAGATAAACTTAGATTTTGCTCTGTTGTTGTGTGGATGGGTTTATGCTACAGATAGCTCCATTTAGAAGATAAAAGAACGGCCCTAAGTTTTTCTGAATTTAATGGAATTGATTTAACAACAAATGGGACTTCCTGTTCCAGACTACTTACTGTTCCTGCTTGAGCCTTTCAACTTTAAGAATAAGTATTTTGAACTTTTCTTTATGAAGATGTCTTGAGAGTAGATTGGAAATAACATACAACCATTTTAACTTAAAGGAAATGTGTTCGAATCGTTATTTGGATATGAATATTTTTTAATATCCTTCTTTTCATATTAAAATATACATTTTTCATATCTTTTGGATGATTTTCAGCTCCGTTGGAAGAAAATTTAAGATGCATTTGACATTAAATAAATATTTTAATATTAAAAAACAGAGGATAGTTAGCTTTGGCTCTGCCAAAGTTTTTTTTACCCTTGCAGCACTTTTTTCTAATTAAGACTACTTTTCGAACCCAACTTTTGTATGACAGCTATACTATATAGATGTCCGATTTCGACCAAACTTGTTAGAATTATGCAAAAGCATAACCAACGAACACATAAGAAATTTGGAGTCGATTTCATTATTAAAAAAAAAGTTTTTCTCAATGGAACTTTTTTTCGACCAAACATTCGTATTGCAGCTATATGCTATAGTCAACCGATTTGGACAAAACTTTGCAGAATTGTGTAAAATCATATAAAATAAATAAATGCAAATTTTCAGAAGATTTCCATTGTAAACAAAAAAGTTTTTCTCACTAAGATTACTTTGTAGACTTAACTTTTATATGACAGCTATACTAAATAGATGTCTGATTATGAGCAAAGTTAGTGGAATTATGGGAAAGTATGGCAAACGAAGAAATACAAAGTTTGGAGGCATTTGCATTGAAAAGAAAAAAGTTTTTCTCACTAAAACTCGTTTTTCGAACGATCGTTGCTATGACAGCTATATGCTATGGTCATCCGATCCGGCCAGTTCGAACAAATGTGCAGTGTATTTGTACTAGAAGACTTCGTTCAAAGTTTGGTGAAGATAGCTTTCAAACTGAAGGAGGAGATGGACTCAGCTCAGCTCGTCGTGCTGATCAGGAATATATATACTTTTTGTGGTCTTTGTGGCTTTCTTTTATGAGTTACACAGAAAAAAAAATCAGAATCGGGAATAAAAACAGGGTAATCCCGGAGCAGGCTTGAAGTGATGCTGTTTTTCGGGTTAAAGAACACAAAAAGTGGTAGTGAAATCAATTTTCTCCGGGATCGGCTCAAGAATATCCGGATCACCCTGTTTTTTAATCTTTGGATTGATTTTTGATTTTTTGAGTGTACAAACATCAGGACAACTTTTTAATACACCTTCACAGGTTGTTGGCGCCAGCTGTTAAGTAGCTCTGCCTTTCGGATTCGGCGTTAGACTGTAGGTCCCTTTTATTTGTAAGAAAACTAGAAGCACACAAGCGAATAGATGGAGAGAATCTCTACAGCGCTTTGGGGGCTGTGGTATGGTCAATTGTGAAGCCGTGACTACCCCTATTAAAACCAAATGCGAACTTAAATGGGAACAAAAGTATGCATCTCTTTATCAGATCTCTGTCAGTGAGTCTGAATCGTCTTCCTTCCAATTTACATTGTTGTAATACTTCCCCTTATCTTGATGTTGCATATGCAACTCCCCTGTGGCAGGCACTGAAACTGCATCGAGTACCCCCCCCTTCTTTAAAACCCATTTGAAATTGCAACTCTTTTGTTTTGTGTTGGTTTTAGCTTGTTTTTCTCTTCCAGTTTTTGGGCCAGGCGCATCAGAGCGTGACATGAGTAGTGTTTCCGCCAGTCGCACTAATCTCTGATGTCTTAATTACTCAATTCGGTGGCTTTGCCTTTCTCCAATTCCAGCGGTGGGCCTTTCTAATGCGGCAGGTTATGCGCTTTGATTGATTTACCAACTTGCGCAAGCGCTGCTCATCAGAAGTGCACATCGTCGCTTGACATCGGTCCGCACCTCCGTCTCTGGCCCCGTCGCGATCTTGTTTCGGCTGCGACTGCTCCAGCGGGACAGGCACAGGCACAGGCAGCTGGAGCTCTGACAGTCTGTCTGTCGCTCGCTCCCCTTGGCACAAGTGCAGTAGCAAAAATGTTAACAATTTTTCAGCGCACAATGCTTGAACAGTCAGCGCCTGTTATTCGGTCTGGTCTTGGGTCTGGCTCTGGGTCTGGGTCTGGTTAGAATCGTCTGTCTGGCGCTGTCGAAGTTGATGTTGAACGGCTTTTAATTTCATATTTTTTGTTCATATTTCTTCTTTTTTTTTTTTGTATCAGCGCGTTCGCCGCGCTTTGGCTTAATAACACGATGACTACACGAAACCGAAACTCGAACCGGGAGGGGGGGTGTGGGATTGGGAGCTGGATGGAGCTGTAATGGCCGCGTATCCGTTGCGGCAGCGGCAACGGCAGCCGCTGCTTTACAAGGCGAAATAATCGCCATCATTTTAACTAATGACCCGTTCCCAAGGCGGCGGCAGAGGCCGGGTTGGCGCTTTGTGCAGATTCATTCAATTTCAGCCGCCTGCTCCTAACTTAATAAACACGGGATCTCTGTTTGGGCCGGGGCCAAAAGAGTTCCAAAGAATGCCAAATGTTGTCTCGGATCTTTCTCTGGGTTTTCATATATTTTTGGTACTCTTTAAGAAAGGGTAGCTGCAGTCGATCGGAGAGTTCTTGACTTATGCAATGTTTCCCTTCCCCGTCAGCTCTATCTCTTATAGTTTCCTTTTGTTACCACAAATCTCACTGAGATCCTATTGAAACCATTGAGCTGCGTTTGGCTACAGGGTACTCCGTGGTCGTGCCACTCTTCGGCCGCCCTCTTACTTGTCTTTTTCGTCTTTTTTTGTTTTTTTGGCTAGCAGGTAGAAGTTGAGTCGAGTTGAAATATTTGCGCATCTGCAGGAGCAGCGAGCACTTGAGTGGACTACGACGCCGACTTGGCTTTCTGCAGTGTCATTCCACTTAACTTGCCTTCTTTCACTTTGTGCGGGGATCTTCTTCATTTCAGCTTCGCGCGAATTGGTCGAGTTGGTTGCCTCCGCAAGCTGGCTGCAGCAGCTTTCAATTTTGCGCTGTAACTCACGTCATCGTCGTCGTCGGCGGTCAGTTTAATGTGGCCAAAAAGCAACGTCGACCGCAACAAACAGCAGAAATCGAGAACGCTTCACTGGATGCCGCCGCCGCCGCCGCCACCGCCATTCGGCACGGATCAATGAAATGGAAATGCCACATGCTCCTGTATGATCGATCCCCCCCACTCCCGCTCCCGCCCAACTCCCACTTTGGATATCAGTTTACCCTTTGGTTTGTGCTTGGAGTAGAACGTACACACACACACACACACACACACACACAGAGAGAGAGAATCTCGTATTACACGTGAAGGGGGTTTGCAGAACTTACCGATTCTTGGCTGCAGCCGCACGATCCCGCTGCCTCCGATTCTTAAACCAATTGCCCACTTGCGTGGGATTCAGACCCGTGGCCTTGGCCAGTTCACGTTTCTTTGTGGGATTCGGATAGGGATCCTGTAGGTACCATTCGCGCAGTAAACTTCGTGTACGCTCCTTGAAGCAGTGCGTCTTTTGTTCACCATCCCAGATGGTGGGTGGAAGCGGAAACTTTTTGCGCACTCGATACTTGTCGACGGGACCTGAAACCGCAAGGAACGAAGGTTACTCCAGGGGCATTATCTCACGGTTGGCCAGTACTTACCCAGTGAGCGACCGCGCAACTTCTCAGCTTCAATGTAGTGGGCCTCCAGCCACATGGCCTGCAGCTTGCCGTACGAAGCTTTTGTAAATTTATGATTTTCTATTATTGCATAAAGTTCCCTGCAAGAAACAACAACAAGAACAAGAAATAGTGGTTCAATATTTTGGGCCAGAAGAAGGGCGCAGCCACCCCTAACTATATTTATATTTTGAAACAATTTCATAAGCAGGAGGCAATGTGACTGTCGTCACTGGCGTTGACAGCTCTCGGCTGAGTACATCAAATGATTTTAATTGGAAGTCATTTATTTACCAACTCAAAGCAATCAAATCACTCGCCCGGCCGTACACACGGAACGGATAGTATGTACATCCATGAGGTACATGCGGACATTGATTGATTGTGTATTCCCTAACAGCGGCGGAGTATGTTTATGGATCTACTCAATTGTCAGTTGGTTGACTTGGCCATAAACAGTTGTAATAACTATCAATGCTCATGCCCCTACTCATATCAGTTAGACAAATATTTGATAACCAGTTTGTCCACTCGACCATTCAGTTTTATAGCCAGCAAATTGTCAATTACAACTTTGAATACTATGAGAAAATGGAAATGCTCAGCTGCCAAGGCTGCTGAATACTGTGGAGTTATTCTTTGAATTAACATTAGATATGAAGTTGGTTTTTGAGGTTTACGGATCATCGAGTTGAAGCTCAAGTTGCAGCTTCATAGGTTTAAGAATCGCTTTTGAATCTTTAGAAAATCAAATTTTTATTACATTTTCCATAATTTTTGCTGTGGCTGCGTAGGCTGATCTTTAAGCTATTCTACAGAATTTTCGAACATACTAAAACGAATCCTAAAAGTAAGTTTGATTGTGTAAACACACAAATATGCATTATAAAATATTTGAAAATTACACAAGGCTACAAAGTAAGACTTTTTCCAGTATATTGAAGGGTTGATTATGTTACTAGATGATTTTAGTGTGCTTAACACGAATCTGTTTGGAAATGATCCATCCCGGCTAGATTTATGGTATTTAGAGCATTAAGTTGCTTAAAATGCCACTTTTGAACCTTTCTAAGCACATCTTATGGGAAACCAATGCTTTTGTCTTAACTCTCTTTGATATTATCGGGAAGAATTAGTCTTTATCTTTAAAATAATCTGTACCAAACAATTCTGCGATTTTTTTAAGCGAAGATATACCTTTTTGAAATCTTATGTTCAAAATTATTCAATTTTACAGTGCCCAAATATATGCTATAATCTGTAAAATCATTATAGTTGGCTCGTTTCCGACTACACAACAAACAACGGAACCAAATATGGTCATTTTGATTCAAATAGAGATATTAATAAATTTTATATATTTAGGACTGGATGTCTTAAATATTTTTTTAAAGAATGTGCAAAATTATCATTACTTCACAAGCTATTGGCGCCAGCTGTAGAGTAACAAGCCATGAAAAAGCCTCTCAAACTTTCGGCATACAGCTTTTAATCCCTTTTTCCTTTGTGAAAACTAGTTTCAAAAGAGACAAGAGATGAAGATAACCTGGGGTTGGCTTTTTAGAAGGTGAAAGACCAATATTTCTTAGATAAATTGATTCAATTCGTTTTGACTATCGTCTTGTATCCAATATGCGATCTACAGGTTAACAAATAGTTCTGTTTAATAGGTGTAGTGTCAACTCAAATAAGGAATTTGGAAACTACGATATGTAGCAATCCTTTTTGGATCGAAAAATAGTCCTGAGTACAAAATATCCAGTTGGACCTAACCTTCTATCTATAAAACTATGACCATTTTTAAAAATTGGGGGGCCGGAAGGTTGCAGGGGAAAAAATGATAACAATCTTGATCTATTGGAACAGACAGGATCCACAAACAAACTAGAGTACTTATAAAAATTATAAAAAACTAAGACACAACTTATAACAACAGAAATGCTGGTATATAGTTAATCCCTTGCTTTTTAATCCACATATCTGCCATTTATAGAGTAACCTAACACTCTTAATGGGGAACAAACAAACTCGAACTTCTCTGGAGTTCAGCTTATTTATGTATTCTATAAGATTTATGCACAGGGTCAAAACAAAGTGGGAATTCATGCTGTTGAAGAGTAAGTGTAAGCTTAATGGGAAGGAGTATGCTTTCCTCTGTCTTCTTCTAATTGAAAGGAACTAATTAAGGGTGTCATACAAATCTCGGAGGTCCTAAGTTTCCAAGAATTTATTAGGGGTACCAAGTCTTCCACATCTTAGCCTATTCTAATATACGATGCCTAGACAAATTACTACTCAAATATTGCTTGCAGGCTAGTAATTTGATCGACATGGCAGCACAATAAATATATAATTTAATCTTCGAGTACTTAGAGATGACCTCATCGAATTGTTCTAATTAGGTGTTATTAAAACAACGCACTTTATGATATAGCAGCACCACATAAACTAATTGGGAATTAGGTTGATTAAGTGTACATTTGTTTTCAATTTAACAAATGGAATCGTGCTATATGATTTTACTTATGTGGGCAGCCGTAACACTATTCTAGCGCTGGGCGGGAAGTTATCTCATAGATTGTGTTTTGAACCAGGCTGTTTTTTAACTTTACATTGAACCTCATGGCAATGTTTTACCTAATTGAATACTAAAAATATGAATATTGCGAAACCGGTTTTAAGTTTTTAAAGAAGTAGCCACAGAGAAACCATTCTTACTGAGCTTTTTAGCCCTAATAAGAATTTCCTTTTAGTTGGAATGCTAAATAGAATATTGATACATACATCTTCCCCACATATGTCAAAATTGATCGAAATATTGCTTTAAGAAGTGAATTCTTTGTTAGAACAGGAAGTACAAAGATATTGAACAAGTGCTTTTGAATCCAGGTACCTGAATCGGCTGCATGGACCAGTTCAAAACAGTTCAAGCCAAACCCTTAAAAGGGGACACTTCAGTTAGCAATAATAGAACAAAGGTACATAACTACTATGTTACAGGGACGGGACACAATCAAACTGCATAAAACGAAACAAAAATCCATACAAAGAATCAATTCTGCTTTTAATTAATTCACTAACAAATCATTGTATTTTATCCAGTGATATTTACTTTGCTTATACATATCATGATAAATGCGCTTGAAAGTATGCTAACTAAATTATTTGGTGTTTAAGTGAGATATCTTATTCATTTCAAGCAGAGATGTACGTAGTTCACACTTTACATCGCCTGAAATTGGGGCTACAATCAACAATATATCAAGGGAAATTGAAAATAGTTTGTTTAACTATATAACTAATCATAGCATACTTTGTGGGTCCTTAGTAAGGGTTTTTTTTTGTAAAAGTAAAGGCTGAAGGCCTCTTAAAATCTGCACAAGGGATCGGTTCGGATGTTCAATTCTCTAGAAACCACCAGATTGCGGTTTACGGAAAGATTCCTGAGCTTGTATGGCCAGAGGTTTTGATTCAAGCCTTGATTTATAGATTCTTAGATGGCTTTCAAAATTCTACTCTATTTTCGATAAGTTAAAGCGGTTAAGGATATGTTTTTTCTATTTTGGCTTCATGTACGCTTCATATTTTTACCCAGCTTAGGGACTTATTTCTTATTTAGTTTCTCCAACTTGTTTTATACCAAATTTAGAGAGGAATTTTGAATGGCATTTCTACTAATATATGATTTTACAAAACTTTCATCTGTCAGTTCTGAAACCGAACCGTTTTCCGAGCAATTTTGGTCGATTTCCAGCATTATAATAAGCAAAGAAATAGAGAATACCAAGTCTCAGGCCATATACAGTTATACCCTTCATATTATCATTAATGTTAAGAGATATAGAAGTGTTTTGTTATCGGAAGAAAGCACTTTACCTACGGGTTTGACAGATAGTCGTTCGATAAGTAAATGCTTTCTAGTGATTCTTCAACTATATCTGTTCCTTTACAGAAACTTCAAAATGGAAGATCTTTTTCGATAGTTCATCTCTGCCATGAAGTGCTCTCAAAGTGTCTTAGCTAAGTTTTTACAGTGTATTACCATCCATTGAGCAGAGGCCACTACCGATTAGCAGGTTTATAAGGAAAGTTGCTTAACTTTGAAAATATTTCGACATACTTAGAAGAGGAAAGTTAGTGAAGATCAATCTATGTTGCAAAAGTTAAAGATCTATTCTTATATAAAAACTAAGGCAAAAGTTACCATCCGATGGTAAATCTGAAACTCGAATAAGCACTTCCTTATTCTCTAAAAAAGATGAATAATGGTAGGTATAATGAAAAACTAGCAGACTGATCGGATATTAATCCAGTAAGCACAGTTTGAGAGCCTTGTTATGAACTAAGGGAGCAGTCTTTTATAATTCTGGGTCCCGTAAGCAAAAAGCTAAGGAATCGGTTCACGAACCGAACCTTAAACTGCCAACTGGTTCGAAACTTCGGTCAGGCTTTTAGCCTTACATTCTACACCCATTGGGACCTACCGGCACTATCTTCAGTAGAAAGCCTACCCTTCTGAGAGGCTAATCTTCATCCCTTTCTAGTTTTCTTGTCTATCAATTGGCCAACCAACTCAGCTTTCCTAATCTAATCCAGCTTATAAGCCCACATTCTAGAGTTCTCTGGAATTTGATTCATTCTTCAATGAATTATTTCCGGTTTTGGCACATTCAAATTTAAACAAAAACCGATTTGCTGTTGGCAGTGAAATGTGAGAGTTTGTGAATCTTCTTCTCCTTTTTTTTTTTGGGACGGGTAGACGGAAGCCGAAATGTCAGAGAGTCTGTCTTTTGGCATTGTGTTTCGGGTCGGTGTTTTATTAATCAAGCCTGCTCCATTCTGCGAGTTCTTTAATTAGTAAATTAATGCCTTTGTTTATTAATTTGGCGACTCATTGTGTGCTCATTACGGACCCAACACACACACACACACACACACACACACTCACACACATGCACAAAGCTCATCAGATGGAAGGAAACTATCAAATAACCAGCGTCGCGTCGTGTCGCATTGCATCGTTTGGGTCGTCGAGGTTAATCAGGGCTGATATTTGAGCTTGACGGCTTTTGTGCTGCCTACCTGAAGTTTCCCACATGATAGGCCACAACTGCCCTGGCCCGGAGCACCGCCTCACAGTTGAGTATCTCGTGCATGTTGGGCAGGGCGACCGGCAGGCTCCATAGGAAGCGAGCCAAGCGCTCGATATCGCCCGAATCCTCCAGGGTCTTGCATACGATTTCCACTTGGGCGGCGGAGAAGGCCAGTGTGGGTACCGCCAGTATCGGACTGGGTGCTATAATCTGATGGTGTGTGGGCGAGAAGGTCTCTGAGGGCGGCTGTTTGCCCTCCGTCGGTCCAACGGCCATTTTATGCGTTGAATCCACTGTGAACAAATTCGCATACTATTCCGCACCAGAACGAAGCAATTTTGCCCGGGGATAGTGTCTCGATCACAATCACACAATCACTTTTCTTGGGGTTAGCACTCGGACGCGGATGGCTGGGTCATTTTCCAGATATGTGTAAGCGGGGATCACTCGCGGCAGGAGGTGGACGAGTCGAAATCAAAATCGAAATGAATGCCAATGAGCCAGCTCATGAATGCGATACCCGGCGACGCGCGACTGCAACTGGCGCTGCCGCTGTGGCCGTGGATCCAAATCCGCTTTTGTAGAGACGCCACTGGGCGTGCTATGATATAACAGTATAAACGATCCACCAACCGTACCAACCGAGCGCGCAAAAAATACGTCAAATAATGGTCTTGTAACTGAGATGCCTACTATGCGAAGGCGACGGCGACGGCAACGGCAACGGCGACGGCGACGACCGATGTACTCTCTGGCTGTGGATGTGAATGGTGACGATGGCAACGGCGCACAACAATGACGCGCCACAGATACAGATACTCTGGCAGCTAGCTAGCTCAAGCTACCGCTACCGCTGCCAGCTGCAGATACAGATACAGAAACGAGTTGTTGCCACCAATACCAATACCAACAGCAACACCAACACCAACAACAGCAACAGCAGCAACGGCAACAACAGCAACTACCAGTTTGCTTCTGAAACACCACCATGCCATAAGGCAGAGGGTAGGCGTTCCTGCTCTGGGCTATCAAGGCGCTGAGTGGCTTGGCTGTGCCTCTATAGCCATCCCGTTTTAATGGACGAACATTTGCCTTGGACCCGGTTTTGGGCACAGCCATCTCGCTCTTGCGGCTGCGGTGGTGTAGCCTCGACTTGGTCACGTTTAAATGAAATGTATATAAGCCCTACACACACACACACACACACACAGGCACACGCACACACACACACACTCACACTCACACTGGTGCCCATACAGTTGCATTTTCCGGAAAAGGCAACAATAGGGGGTTGGGGTTGCGCGATTGGGCTGAGTTGAGGTGAGGCAAAGGCAGTTCCTGATATTGATAAAGAAATCAAATAAAACAGCCAAGCAAATGTGCCTGAAATCATTACAGTGGGTTAAAAACTATTGAAACCTTTTGGATTTGAAACTGGAAACCTTTTGCTGGATTAACCTTCTCACTTTAATGGGCTGTATTTAAGGAAAAAGTGAAAAAACCTTTTAAAATTCGAAACGATGGACTCGTATTCGAAGTAAGACCTGGTGCACCTGGGACATACTGGAATACCGCATTTTTGAAAGCGTTTTATAAGTATTTGCTGGTTTTTTAGAACAGGTTTCAAGTCTAGTCGGGAGACTGTTTTCATTAACCTTTTTCCAATTGAATGTGGTTTTGTAAATCGGAAAGTAAATGGATAATTGATGGGGAGAAAGGGAGCACGTATAGAATCAACATTTCATTCACTGAAGAATTGGTTTAGAAATCGTTTCCATTCCATGCATCACTCAAAAAATGCTGGAAAAACTAAACAGTCTTGTTTCCAAAATCTCCCAGTTCTATCTTTAGCAGCCTTTCGCCGTTGATCGCGGTTCCCCGACTGTCTCTCCATGCAATTATCATTTTAAACATTTGAGAACTGCAAAAAGCAAAGGAAAAACAGACGTTTAATATTGGAAGTCATCCTTTCTTTGAATAGAAACTTTCGTTGGAAGAATCTGAAACTGGTACCAAATAATCCAGAATTTCATATTCTAATGCAGAAAGAAGTCTACGAAATACCCTATCAGACTTTGGCATTGATATGTTTGAGTATCAATAAACACGAAGTTGAGAGCAGCAGAAAAACTGATTCACTTTGCTCTGCAGCAGTAGCAGCGATGCAACCAAAGAGGAGCTTATACTGTGTGTGTGTGGCGGCAGCGCTGCCTTTGAGAGTCTGTCTATGCGCAGAAGATAGCGATGTGCCGGGCCATGGTACAAAGAAAGAGGAAGGGCAAAGCTAACAGTGTGCTCTCAGCTCAGTCCGTAAAACTTTTAGTATGTGGTGGATTCTTGGAACAAAATCAAAAGATAATACCTACAATAGTTGTATTAAGTGCGGACTCCTGTACTTATGTTACTTAGCCAGAGTTTCTGCTCTAAGCTCTCTCAAAAGCATAAAGATTTCTCTCACAAAGCTTAAGCAATAAGCCAGAAAGATGACAGCCGCATTGCACGTCTGTTTTCCTTTCATTACATTTGCAATTCACAACTATTTTAAGTGTTTTTTCTAAGTAGATGCGGCTGGCAAATATGTAGTTCTCTGCAAAAAGCCTACTAAAGATAAGATCCAGAAGTTTTTGGCATTGAATGGCAGTACAACGACTTCGAGACGGCACTACTCGCTAAGTATTTTCATATTTCACATTCTTTGCAGCAAAATTAGTTCGGAATTGAACCACTGTAACTGCAGCATATTGTGTAAGTGTAGCAAAATGTTTGACACCATGTGGTCTGGTCGCGACTCTACTCCCGCCCCTATTGCCATCCATTCTCAGCCGTCACAACCCTGAAACCCCCAACTGCATGGCATAAAATTCACGTTTTCAGTTTGGCACACACAAAAAAAAAAAAAAGGAAGGAAAAAAAAAACAACAGAAACTTTTGATTATGCCTTTTGAATAAGGGAAATGGTGAGCGAGATTTTTGCTTTTGCTGCTTCATCATACTTACGGCCTGACATGGCAGAATGGACCCGGGGGTGAGGACACGCTAATGTATCGTTCGCGCTTTGTCCGAAGTGTTAACAGATTAGTTGTTTACATGCCACAAGTAAATGAGTTTTCCAAAATTGCCGCCATGCAGAGGCGTGCCAACCCAATCCCAATCCCAATTCCAACCCCACCACCGCCACCGCCACCACCTTCGCTGTACATACATATTGTCCGTATGTATTGCACCTCATCGTCGCATCTCGCCATTTCGTTCTTTCGTTCTGGCCATGGAACCGGTGTCATATGCTCGCTGCTGGCTGTGTCGTCGCTTCTCTTGTTAAATCTGAACGATGACTTTTTGAGTAGTTGGTTGAGCATTTAGGATAATTGCATTACGTGAGCGGCTACTGATTGCGCACACTGGTATTATTGTGTACCAGTATATGGGTATGAGTGGGTACATACCAACAGATATATAGGTAGGTATAGGTGTGTCGCTGTAGCTATAGATACCAGTAGCGATATGCAATACATACCGACAACGAGATGGCTTAGATTGGGTGCCGCTCCTCCTTGCGCCCCCAAAGGCGTTCATTATCGGTATCGAAACACCTTTAATGCGGTGCATTTGTCACCGGGACTGACAGCTAAAAGTGGCCAACAGATGTGAGAATATGCCAGTTGCAAAGGATTCGCTTGGATAATTGGAAAAGTTATATATAAAGCTTGGTTTGCTAAGCGGTCTCTTTAAAGGATTGATTTTGATCGTTTCCTTCTGATTATTATTTTGATTTCTGATTTTTTGTATCGGGAGGCTTGTATCTCAGTAATATGTAGAGAGTTCCCAAAATAGACTAAAAATACAAGGCCCAGCCTTGGCTAACAACTCTCTATGGGAATGGGATCTTCTAATGCGAATGACCTCATCTAAAGCAACAGAAACACTGAAAAAGAGGCATGATTGAATCAGAGAGCAGCTAGGAGAAAGATATTATTCCAACGACAAGTTTTGAGCTGCAAAATCTTAAATTCTTTATAAAACTTAACTTCATACCAGACTTAGTTGGCAGTTAACACAGAGTGTTACCTTTTCAATTGGATCGAACAGGGTATCATAGTTAATTTCATTGGGATACGGAATACTTTATAAATATGGAATAGTGGAATCTGTAAATCTGTATCTAGAAAAGACCCAGGAAGCCAGTTGTATTATACCGAAAGGCGAAGATTTTGGAAGACACTGATCGACAGACCGTTTAAAGCGAGTCGATATGTATATTTTGCTATTGTTTATAATCCCAAAACGAAGTATGAACCTGCCTCCCATAATATATACTTAAATACTAGACTAAGATACGATTTCACATCTTCCACATAGAGCAATCTTTCACATAAACTAACAAATAAGAGACTAAAATCTTAGCTTATCTGACAAATGGCAGCTACTTAGAAGATGAGAAAGCGTCTCTAAGTAAAAAACGAGAATATAACATTTTTCTAGTATTCCCCCCTGGACAAAAAACTGCTCCCGCCACTGACGTAATGTGTTTAAGTTTGTGTAAATGTTTGTAGATCCGTTTATTCCTACGGACATGGCTATATTGACTCGGCTGTTGATGCTGATCAAGAGATAATACCTTCTGGCTGTTAAAAACTTTTGCAGAAACACACAGAGCATAAAAATATACATACTTTGTTATACCCGTTACTCGAAGGATAATAAGGGGGAGGCTATAGTCGTGCAAATGTATGTAACAGGCAGAAGAAAGCATCTCCGATATCAAAAAGTATATATAATATATTCTGGATCAGCATCAACAGCCGAGGCGATATAGATAATTCTGTCTCTCCGTCAGTCCGTCTGTCTGTATCAACACCAATGACCAAATTTTAAAAGGAACCCCCGTAATGAAAATTTTTGAGTATCTCCAACAATTTTAAAGATATCAGCTCTCTATACACTATAATGTAAGTGCCCACTATGTACAATTTCTGAAATTTTCAGTTATATAGGATAATAAGTGGCAAAAATATAAGGGTTTTTAAGAAACGTAGCATACTTCTTAGAGCAGCTTGCTCTAATTGCTTACTTGAATGTTAATGCTCTGTTAATTAACATAGGGAACTGGTATATCTAGGACTTAAGCTTTCGCTCTCGTTTTTCTCAGTGTTTGAATGTGAAATAAAACTAAACGAAATTCAGCACTTCACAAATCAAATGAGATTATAGAGACTGTTTCACATATAGTACTATTTTAAGGAGTTAACATGTAAGAACGAAGTTCCTTACGCATGCATAAATATCAAGCAGAAGCCATTTTCGACAAAGATATGTTTTGGGCATACTTTAATACAAATCAGATCAGGCTCACGGCTTAAAAATCACAGATAAGTGATTGTTTCTTTTCCAAAACAACCATCACATACACATTTGTTATTGGTTTAGCTTAGCCTCAAGCAAAGAAGAAAGAGTGAAGAGGAATTACATATGAAGTTAATATTATGACTGTCTTTGTTTGGTGCAATGCGCTTTATTTTTGAGTCGTGTGCATAGGCAGTGAGCACCCTTATCCCCTATAAGTATAAATCAATTGATCAGCAATCCAACACACTTGCAATGTTCGCTACGATTTGGTACTCTAAAGCGTTCTGCAAAGTTATGCACTAGCCGAAACTTTAGGGGTACTAACTTGTACTAACTGTACTAATTCAGGTTCTATCAGTTCCAGGTTCTCTTAAAAAATGTTGAATCCGATTCAGTACGTGATATGAAACGATTTATTTCGGCCAACAGTTCTCGTTTCCTTTTATTTGCTGGATTGCATATAAACTTAGACTCCAAGGCAACATCTATAAAAGATTCTCCTTCCTTTGGGATTTGTGATCACAGACATCTCTTAGAATCTTCATCCAAATCAATTAGCTTGAGATTAACAATCAGATTTGGCTTACACCCTGCAGCATTATACCGTTCAAGCAACCCTTCAAATCCGACAAATGACCAAAAATTCAACTTCAAAAAAGCAATCGCAATTCCATTTCAATTGCCTAACGAACCATTCACTTTTGGGTATATAATGTCATATTGTTGACAAACTACGCTTGCGGTGCTAATCAAAATATCCAACTGCTGGGAGTACAACTCACATTTTATAGCTACACTCGCGACTGGGTGACAAACTGTGTCACTGGCCCAATCGAATCATACGCCCAGTGGTCCATTAAATGACAAAATACACGGACCACCCCGTCAGCAGCCAGGAGGAGAGATGACAGCCACCGACCATAGACAGACAGCTGCACAAAAGGCTGGAATGTAATTAGGCCAAATGCGAATGCCGTAACGTTAACGCAGTGAAATCCATTTTGCAAAAACAATTAAAAGGCAATTAAAAGCTTTTGGGGAAACTTTAAAGGGACTCGCCATGAAGTCAACCGCACACACAAAAAAAATATAAGTTAAATAAACCGAAAACTGACAACAAACGCAAAGCTGGCGAACCGTTTTAATAGACTCGAGAGTAGAATTTGTTGAGGCGCCCGCGGGCAGAAAGTAGATTTTGAAAGGAAAGGAGCCTTTTACATATGCATGCGGGGTACTTCGGCCAGAGACTGCTCTATGGAACATAATTTAAATGTATTTTATTTTTTTTTTGGTCTGTCTGCCCCACTGCGACTCAATTTATTTGAGATAACTTAATCTGATTTCATGTACCTGAATATTTATATGCTTTTGGTTGAAGAACGAGGGTTGTTTGGGGTCATGTGGACAATATCCACAATAAAGAATCTAGACAAACAATTTCAACACCTAAATGTCAATCAATTGGGGTCTCCTTTTAAGCTTTCACATGTGACCCTGGACTGGGGGGACCCCACACAGTCAAATAGAAGGGCAACCAAACTCGATTTAAACGTTACACAAATTGTTTTGCCTGTCTTGAGGTTACATGGCTCAAACCTTTGGCAGTTCGTTAACCCCGGGCCAACAAAAATTTCAGGGTAATTAAAAAGTTGTCGCTGCAAATATTTAATATTTTAATTTATACGAAATTCAATAAATCGACAAATATCAAAGGAAAACATCGGAGCAGAGTGAAGAAAAATAAAAATGAAAACCGCGGAGCAGTGATTGAAAACCAACAGGGAATAACTTCATAAGAATGAAGGGACACAATGAAGATGATGATGAAAGATCGGCGCTGTCTCAAGGTATTCGTTTAATTTACATCGTTCCTGCGACTGCAGACGCGCCGGCGTTTAGGGAGCCCGAGCCCAGTTCGAGTCCCAGTCGCATATTTGTGGTGATGCTGGTGGCTGGTGGCTGGTGGCGATTGGGCTGCATTCCATGGTCATAAGGCCCGGCCCGGGCGGCAGCCCCAAGAAGAAATATCTTAGGGCATTAGGTTGCTCAAGTATGTGAAGAATTTACGGCAAATGTATTGAGCTGCATTTAATAATTATGATGAGGATGAGGCAAACTGAAAACTGGAAACTGGAATTGGTGGAGAATCACCCAAAAAGCAACCAGAAACGAGCAACCGCATTATGTTGGCTGATTTTTGGGCTGTTTCACCTAATGGATATGTCAGACAGATGGGGACGTGGGACGTGGGACGGAGACGGCTCAGTGTCATCTGCTTGCACAGGCCATGAGCATGAGGAGCTGAAGCAAGAACATTTGGACTGGCTACTGTTCAGTCAAAGCTACGCATATTAATCAACTGACCACTGAGCAAAATGTGGCCAATACACTGAGAGATGAAGATGTCGAAGAGGGGAAATATCTGAGTACTGTCCTACTGGATCCACTTGTAAACTTGAGCTGCTTGAATGTATAAGAAGAGTATGTCCTTGACATGTTAAACATACTGTAGTCTTACCATCTCTGAGATCTGATTGTTCGTACAGGCTAGAGGGATGGGCTCGTGTCGAATATTTTAAGCAGGACACGACCTTAACACGAATGATTTATTAAAAAAATAGAGGAAAGTTAACTTTTTGTTACCTTGCAGCACATTTTTCTGACTAATACTACTTTTCTGACCTAACTTTTCTATGAGAGCTATACTATATAGAGGTCCGATTTCGACCAAACTTAGTGGAATCATGTAAAAGCCTAACAAACGAACATGTAAGAAATTTGGAGTCGATTCCATTTGAAACAAAAATGTTTTTCCCAATAGAATTTATTTTTCGACCGATCATTCGTACTGCAGCTATATGCTATAGTCAACCGATATTGACTAAAACTTTGTAGAATTGTGTGAAAGCATATCATAAAAGTAAATGCCAATTTTAAAAACATTTCCATTCTAAACAAAAAAGTTTTTCTCACTGAGACCACATTTCAAAGTCTACTTTTGTATGACAGCTATACTATATAAATGACCGATTTCGACCAAACTTAAGTGGAAGTCATGAGAAGGTCATAGCAAACTAAGAAATACTAAGTTTGGTGGTGTTTCCATGGAAAACAAAAAAATTTTTCTCACTAAAACTAATTTTTTGACCGATCATTCCTATGACAGCTATACGCTATAGTCATCCGATCAGGCCAGTTCCCACAAATCTGCAGCGTATTTGTACTGGAAGACTTCGTGCAAAGTTTGGTAAAGATAGCTTTCAAATTGACAGAGGGGATGGCAGAGAAACGGACTATATCAACTCAGCTCGTCTTGCTGATCAAGAATACATATACTTTATGTGGTCGGAGAAGCTTCCTTCTATCCGGACAATGTTATAATAACCTTTGCAAGGGTATTTTCTCTATTTTTTCCTGCTGTTCTTGTTGGCTTGCTCCCAAACTCACATTTGTTGCCCACCACTGCTTTATAGGGTCGAAAGTGATTGCTTTGCTTTGTTAAAGCCGTACCGGATCCAGATTTTATACTCTTGCAGAGGGTATATTGAAATTGACCAGATGTTTGATACTACAACGGAGTTTTCTGTACCAAAAATGTGGATTCTCGAATATTGGTTCTGAAAAAACCTCTAAATATCAGTCCTTTGTATGGTTCTGATTACTAGAAACAGCTGCTAACTTGAGCAGTTACGTTTTCTGGTATTATTCTCTGAATTAGACTTAGATTTAGTAGATTTAGGACTATGGGCACACATCGATCGCGCAGAGACTGCTCTCTTGATCTCCTAGATCCGTTGGTAATATGAGAAAGTTTGAATACAGGGAAAAAAGACACTTAGGGTTCAATAGTGAAATGGAAGTTACTGAATTTAGCCCTGGAAAATGCAATACTAGAACGTAGAAACGAGCCCCTCAAATCCCCCTCCCCCGTTCACGTTCTCTCATCCAATTTCTTCAAGTGTACCAGCCTCACATTGACCAACAAACGTGACATCCTTGTCGACCATCGTCAAGTGATACGCGGCACGGAACAAGCATGAAATCTTCATCAGTTCAGGTTCGAGTCCCAGCCCCAAAGGCAAAGATTAAGCTGGTGTGTGTGTGTGTGTGTGTGTGTTGGCCTTTTTGTGCGACACTTTGGTGGCTGCTGTCGTGCCACTTTTGATATTGCCACGCAAAAAGTGTGAAATTGTCGAACTACTGCCAGGAGCTGGCTCCAACTGGGACTGGTTACCTGCAGCTTTAATTAAGTCATTAACACCAGGGACCGCCAGTCGGGGTACCCGGGGGACAATATCGAATTTACCATTTTTGGTCAAAACGAGTCGTTCGGATATGGTTCGACGATGAAACGATACTGCACACACCACAATTGCTCTCCCACGGTCTTCAGCCCTTCAGCCGGGCAATGCTAATGAGATACCGAATTAGTTTTGCATAACAAGCACTAACTGGTTAATTACGGCGATATCTCTTTTCCAGCCACCACCACCACCTCCTAACCAGATTGTCTTAATCGGTGCTAAAAAGCCATCATTATACGATGCATACTTCAAGTAATTACAACGGGAGGCCCCCCCTAACGACAGACAACAGACAACTGTCGATCATTATGAAAAAAACACACACACACACACACACATAGAAAAAAGAGAGCACACACAATTATCAGCGAGCTGGGGAGTGTCAATTAATGATGAGCAGCCAGTGCCCTCCACTCACAAGAAAGAAACGTCAAACTGCGCGTCAAATGGGCAATGAGCTTAATTCGTTGCGCCTGCGCAGATCCCGCTCGGGCAATTGCTTTTGAATTGCCCTTTGTTTCAGGGAACCCCCCCCCCCACCGTTCCCAACGGCAGCCGCTTTGTTGACATTTACTCTTGGTTACGTGTTCCGTGTTGGCCTTTTCCGGACGCTACTCCGCTTATAAATTGTTGTAACGCCCACCCGGCGGCGTACCTCTCTTCTTTTTGTTTTTTTTTGGCAAGAGGGTGTGACTATTGTGGTTCCTTGGTCATAACTCATTAAGTGTGTGGAACTGGCAACGGCGACGGCGACTGCCTATTAATTAGATAAGTATCTTGAGGAATTGCCCATTCTCAAAATAGTCAGCGAGCATTCGCGTAATTAGATTTGCTTTTCACAACATTTACGTTGGGTCATTTGGCGGCTGCGACTCCAAATAACTGAAGCAATTAATCACCGGCCCGAGCTCTCCGGGGCCAGCCAAGTGTAAACGTTTGGGTGCCTTGCGGTTTGTCGCAATTTATGAGGTGATAATTAGTCACTGGAAGCCGCAAAACTGTCATAATATTGTAATTAACATTAAATTTAAATGCCATCACAACTTTCACCCCGGCAAAAACGCTCACCCCCACCCACCCGCAAGAGTCCTGTTCCTGGTCTGACCAAGCGCTGGTTTCCTTATTGACTCAAAACCGGAAATGAGTCGCTGGCCCAAGTCAAATCGATCGATAACATCATTGACGTGGCAAAGAAGAGCTGGAGAAAAAAAATAACTGGAAGTACAGCAAATCCGCAAACTAATCACAAAGAAGGAAATGAACGGGGCAGTAAAATGAAACGTGGCTAACAAAATATTCAACTAAAGGCAACGCAATCGGAGTCGGAATCGGAATCGAATCAACCTCAGCCACAGCAACAGTCAATGCAATTTGAGTCAACGAAAACGTCTGGTGGAACACAAAGGAACATTATAATTATAATTTTCTAATGCTAGGCTCTGTTGGGAATCATTAAAAAGGCTTTGGAGTCGGGGATTTTAAAAAACAAGGTTTTTTATTACACTTTCCTACCCATTTTTGCTGTACCGAACCAAAATTTTAGGTCCATCACAGGCTTGGGTTTAGTTTTTAAATCTAAGGAGGTTTGGTTCACAGTAAAACAAAAGTAGGTTCGTACCGGTTCGGTTTGCAGCCCTGTTATCTAGAGCCTTGGCCTTGTAGAAAGTTCTTGACTGTTGATATTAGTTTCTTCAAGTAGCTATTCTAAGCATCTCAGTCTCTGTAAACATACTTTGGATTCTGTTCTTAAAGAAACCAGTTTATTTGCTGCATTATTTCGACTTCTTCTTACAAATCAAAGTCTCCCTCTCAAGAAAACTAAGTGCGAAATTGGTATTCGTGCCCTCTTAAGTAAACCGAGCGACCAATCAACATGCCAAATGAACTCAATTAGCCCTCACTAATTCCTGTGTGACTTTGTCATGTGTGCCAGCAACAACAACAACAACACTACTTACTACTACCAACATCTACTCTCCTCTGTTTAAGCACCCTTATTTATCACTCTGACTATGTAAATCTGGTCCTGGGTTTCCGATTATGCTAACATTTGCCAAATGAAAAATGAAATGCTGTAATTTGAACTCAACTACTGCCAACCACTGCCAACTTTGAGGGCTGTTACCTTTTTTTTTTTTGTTTTCTTTTTTTTGCACAGCAAATTGAATGGGAGAATCTCTTTCTTTTCCTTTTTTTTTTTTGTTTATTGTACTATTTGTATGTTGTATGCCCTCCTAATGGCATAATGTGCCTTCCGTTCCATGAATTTGCTCTCGTTGGGCAACAGTAACTGATTTTTTAATTTCATTATGGCGCACAAAAGGCGTGTACATGCCGCTGTGTGACCTGTGACTAGGCGAGGAGAGGGCGAAACTGCCATTGCGTTTCATTTACTTTGGTTCGGGCTGTGGTTGTTACTTTGTAGGCGATGGGGTAGGGGTAGGGGTAGGGGTAGGGGAACAGCAGCATTATGTGCGCAATTTCAAATTATTTGTATTGCAAAAGTTTGAACAGAAGAACCAGGCGAACTCTCTGTGACTCTGACTCTGGAGCGTTGGGAGAATGGTCTACAAATATGTATTGTGGCATTTTTGGGGTGGTTCGCACACACTTTCTGACTGCATGTGGAGTCTATGGAGTGTGAGAGGTGGGAGTGGGAGTGGTTACTAACGCCCAAAACTAAAGGCGCGGACAGGCGGCGCCATTTACAAAAAAAATATTAACTTTTTACCAGTGACAGCCAGTTCAAAAGGGGATCAATTAGGGAAAATGGTAAGAATATTGTTAATACGGTGGCAAAAAGTTCTATAAACTACTTTTATACTTTCTTTTCACTAAGAAGTAGTTAAAAATACATTTAAAATGAACGAAATATAATATGTATCAGATTTGCGTTGATGAGCCCTCAGATTTCCTTAAATATAACTAACAACATATAAAATTAACCAGGGATGCAAACCGGTTCTGAGCCGAACCGGTTTTGAACCCGGACCGGCTTCCTTTCAGAATTTCTGTACCGAACCGATAACCACAAATAAAAACGGTTCGGTTCGGTTCGGTTCAGTTCCCTGACGAGTTTTAACGGGAATTGCTTTCCTCTAGCCAATAATTTTGATTAATTAGAAAATTTGAATCGTTTACCGAAGATAATTTTCAAACATTTCGTTCGACCCTCTACATATTTATCGTTGTCGGATCGATATAAGGATCGATTAAGGATGACCTGAAGAGAATTTTCTGCAATTTCCTGCCGATCTCTTAATATAATTTGTCTTTTCATTAGACAATATTTTCAATTTTCTGTGATATTTCTTAACCTTAATTCAATCTTAATCTGCTAATAAATAAGGGCATTCCTCCGGGAATCCAACATAATAATCTTTGCAGATTGCTTTAAGGATTTTAAAGATATTCGAATGGATTATGGGAATCAAATTTCAAAAATGGTCGAATAGCCACTTCACCGAAATCATATTTTATAATTTGCCTTTGTGAACCACCGAACCGAACCGAAACCGCTGCTCATTTAACTCCAAAAACCATGTTATGAACCGCACCGGCGGTTTAGAAACTGTGCGAACCACTGAACCGAACCAGTACTTATTTTCTAGTGGTTTGCATCCCTGAAATAAACTATGGCATACTCTGTACCGTCGTAGTTCAATGCTCAGTAAAGACCTTATATCCGCCAGCAGATGGCTGTCTTGCTGACTTTGCAAATCAAATAATCTATAGCTCTCAAAATATTTTCATAATCTTGAAATTTTTCCTGGTTATATTCAGGACCTAAAGGGATACTAAAGTGATGATTTCTGAATGTTTCTACAAGAAGTGCGAAAGTTTGAAAAATAGTTCCCAGAACATATCATATATATAACCCGAACCTACATGAATATTGGACATCTGAGTTCACGAAATGACACCATGACTCAAATAAATAAGATTACCCTTACCTTTGTGGCATAATCCCATGGGATTAGTATACTATTATCAGCGAATGTGTTTGATCTTAAACCAATTTCTCGGAGTAAAAGAGTAATACTCTTATAAACTCGAGAGCAAAGCATATATCTAACATCTCCATGTCGCAAATTCTTTACATTTACCTCAATTTGTTCTAAATCCGGTTGGTAAGTCACCCAACTTCCGCCTTGGATTGGTGACAGCCTGTCCGCCATGCTGCTTGCTAAACTACACCCATGTCTCAGCCACCGCCTCCTTGTTCGACCCCCCATCCTTCCACTCTCTCCCCCTCCCCCCTGGCTAGAGCTCACGTACACTCAATCTATTACAAAATGACTTCTATGGCTTGTCATATGCTCATGTAACTGGCTGCTGCCTGGGACAGATGGACTGAGACGCCCATTTGGTTTTGAATTCAATTTGAAGTGGGAACTGCCGCTGTTACTCTGGTTCGTCCTCCATCCACCGTCCCGGCTCCCTCTCCTCTTGGCCTGACAGTTGAAAATCACATAATGTGTCATTTAATAATCAAGCACAATAACGAACAACGAGAACGACAGCGACACAATGTGCAATGGCAGGCAGCAGCAGTGACAAGAAATAATACAACAATATCGCCACTAGGCATAAATTCCATATACAAGCGAGTCTATATACAATACTGTGTGTGTGTGTGTGTGTGTGTGTGTGTGTGCACACTCCTCACATGCTTTCTCAGCACAACAACATTGTGTGGACTCGGAATCCCTGCGGCCTTCTCCTCGTTGCAAATGGGCATACAAAAAATAAAAGTTAAATAAACGTTAAATGAAAAATTCAACTCAATTGAATTCGTTAGCGCGAAATGTCGTTCCTGCTCGTTACTTCATCGTCATTCTCATGATTCTCAACATCATGATTATCAATGCACATCAATGTCATGGAGTTGGATAGAGGAGAGGAGAGCTGGAGATGGCGTAGTTGGGCAGTTGCCTGCCATTGTTG